>JAWPHD010006270.1:0-147694 GCA_037043455.1 Cyrtodaria siliqua | reverse complement strand
GGTAAAGACATCTCCGTTACCGGAATGGTAAAGACGCCGCGTTTGATGTCTCCGTTACCGGAATGGTGAAGACGCCGCGTTTGCTGTCTCCGTTACCGGAATGGTAAAGACGCCGCGTTTGCTGTCTCCGTTACCGGAACGGTAAAGACGCCGCGTTTGATGTCTCCGTTACCGGAATGGTAAAGACGCCGCGTTTGATGTCTCCGTTACCGGAATGGTAAAAACGCCGCGTTTGCTGTCTCCGTTACCGGAATGGTAAAGACGCCGCGTTTGAAATAGATAGTGTCCAAGAATATAAGTATCTACTAGACAAGGAATATATTTGTCAAAAAATGAGGCATTCAGTAAGACCAAAAAAATACATAGCAGAACAATCAAACAAAGGCCTATTTTCTTTACTACGAAAAATCAAAATTACTATCCTTCCTTTTGAAATATAAATGTATCTTTTTGACCGTGAAACCAATATTATTATACGGTAACGAAATTTGGTGTGTTGGAAATATTGACATACTAGAAAGAGTGCAGCTTAACTTTTAAAAAATTATTTTTAATCTTAAGAAATCAACTCCTTCTTATATGGTATATAGAGAGGCTGGAATTCCTCCTTTATCTATTGACATAAAAAGCAAAATCATTGCTTATTGGTTCAATCTAATAGAAAATATTAATAGAAATAGAAACCGGTGTGTTTCCCAGTTGCTGTTTTTCCGTGGGAGGTGGTTTTGTGAGAATTAGGTAAGGAAGGGATCTATTTGAAAGCGATTTTCAGGGGAGTTATTAAAAACAAATCTACATGCTAGAGGTTATTATTCGCTGCCGGAACCAGCGACTCTTATATTATTTTAGTAATTGCACATGGTAAGGTAGTAATGAATAGTTTCTTTGAGTTCACGCAATCTTATAATTACACATGGTAGCAATGAACAGTTTATCTGTGTTGTAATGCACGCTGACGCAAACGCATCCCATACATGTGAGTTGAGTAATTCTATTTCTGTGCTGATGTGTACTTTAGCACGTCGTGCTACAAAGGTGAATATGTAATCAATTTGTGATTCAAAATGTTTGGTAGCACAACTTTGGAAGAAAGTGTCTGGTAAAAAAAAACTGTCATGGCGTGTTTACATCTCCGTGACAACTCTTTTTTTTTTAATATTGTTATAACACCCGTAACTTGGCAACTTCACTTTTTCTGTTATTATGTTAAACTTTGTTCCGAGTGCCTACCCAGAAATAATGCTATTTTCTCACGGCAACTATTTTACGCTTGCGTAAAACCTTGCTTGTGTAGATTATGTTACAGATTAACGTTTATTCCCCCACCTTTTTTCTAATGTTGTTTAATTCGGTGAGGTGGAATGGGAGTGGGGCGGAGTAGGGGGGCTGGTCGTTTATGTGTTTGTACGTGTATGTGTGTGTGTGTGGTGGTGGGGGTGGGTGGAGGGGGGGGGGGGGGTCGGGGGGAAGAGATATGGGGGTTATTTTGTATTTAGGGGGAAGAGATAAGAAAGGGATTTCCTGAGATAATAGAGTAGTTCCTTGTAGATTTTCCAGTTGGCAGGATCTAAAGAAATGCTTTTCCATTTCTTATTTATTTATATTTTTAAGATTTTTTGTAATTCAGGGATTATTCTCTTAAATCTTTCTTAAGGTCGGGGTAGTGGGTGTGGTGGGCGGGGTGAGGGAAAACCACAATACAATAAAAACGAGGGTCGGGAGGTATTAGGGCACGTCTTTTCTTTTTTTAGTTTTCCATGAAATTTAAAAAAAAATATCAGGTAATTCATCAACATTTCAGCATCAAAATAAATACATATATTAACAATTTCGGGGAAAATCTCTCAAAAATGCGCCAGTAAGCAAGGGCGTAGCTGGCCGATTTTAGGCTCTACCAACTGAGAGCCGTAGATGCGAAGTTTCCAAGGGATATTGGGGCATGTTCTCCCAGTTTAAAAACAAAATTAAAAGGATGCATTCTATCGAGCTTGGGGATACTTTGTTTTAGGAATAAACAGTTCGGCGAAACGTTATTCTGAGCCAAGAACTTTGCTTTTTTTAAATATAATATGTCTTTATTTCAATAATTGTTTTTGTTCATCTAATGGATTCCAAATAAGTTTTATGGTCAATATTGAAGTATTATATTTGTTTCTAAATGTAAACATTGGGCATAAAAGTCAAACAGGAAATTTAGCATTCACAGAACCCTGTTAACGAAAAACACGTATTTGAAACAAAGTATGAAACACCACTGACAAACAAGAACGTGTTGCCTATCGGCGTTAAACGGGAGAGTGTAAATAATAAAATGCCTGATACGTTATATTTTCTAACGAGCTAGGCAACATTAATAGGCAATATGAGTATAACACAAAGATGATCATGTATATATGAATATAAAAACGCCTACTCTGTGACTTGGAGGAAGTCAGAAAAACAACAAATTAATCCGTCAAGGGCAAACCGAGACAAACCTTCACAAAGCACGGCAAAGTACGGCAACAGTGTAGGTATTACTAACAATACATTTCCAAACATAAATATGTAGTTTATCTACGTAATCGATATGTTTTGAGTAGTTATTCTTCTTTACGCTACATCCTTTAGATGCAAGTCTGACCTTCATTTAAATATATTTTCAAAAGAACATATTTTACATTTGACTCTGAGACTAGAACGCTCCAAGACCTGAATATTGGACACACAGATAATCGATATTTATATATACTCGGTTGAAAAAGAAAGTGTGCACTTTAGTCTTAAATATTTTCTTTTATATATATAGTACAGTGTTCACACTTTTACCTTTATATATATACATGTATCTTTATCTGTCAATGGCAATAAATCGGTCAATACACAGTTGTTTTGCACGGGAAAAGCGTTTGTGTTATTTTCAATGATTTGCACGTGGAACTCGTGGAAATGGTCCGTGTAGATAAAAACCTGTTTGGCTGAATTCTCTTACGTTTGGATAAACGAAAAACCACAACGCATTTTATTTCCTTCTGTATTTTCAATATGCCACGGCTTACCGAAAACCAGAGGGTTTAAGCTTTAGTCATGATTACGAGAGGCGACAGCGTCGCTGCTGTCGTTATGGCATTTCATTGCTATAGAAACACTATCACTAAGCTGCGTGATAGGTTCCAATCTGACAAAAATGCGCTTTCAATCACAATTAAATTTGAAAAAAATGAAGCAACATATCCTTTTGGACTGTTATGCGATTTTTGATTTTGACCCCTACCCATCTTGACATTGGCAATAGAATGGTAAAAAAAATGGTACCCTATATGCCATATTTCGTACATATTTTGTACAATAAATTTAACAAAAACCTGAGAGCACACTTTCTTTTGCAACCGAGTATAGTTTATACGTATCGATCAATAAACTCATCATGGTATTCCCCGTACCTATGATTATATCTATGTCAATATATGAAAGTACTTTTTCAGATAAATCTTCTTTAATGGCAACCCGCAATTATTTTTTATGTCATGCGTCACTTTGTTATACGACTGATGCGTTAAACCAGGGATGAAAGAACTTTGCGATAAAACGCAATTAATAGCACAAATTGCTTCTCTCCGAATTGTAACGCTATGGGGACGTTGCCAATATCATTGTTCTTGTCTGAAACTGTGCTGCAGCTTGATAGTTTGCTATATCACAAGATGGCTGCCGGTTGACTCAGGAAAACATCGGGACAATATGTAATGTGAAATGTAAGATCGTAGATAAAAGTTTATTAAGAAGTTAACGTTAAACTCCATATTCTGCCATCAACAGGCACATTTTACAAAAGATGTACACCATTTCTAAACCTACTGAAGATGAGGTATATAAATATATATTATACCTCATTTGCATATTCCACTCTTTGTTTAATGTGACGTCATCCGGTCCATAAAGTTGCATATTGACCAGGCGCCCGGTCCGATAGCTGTATTAACGGACGTGTGAAAAAAAACGACATCAAAATAAATCATAAAACGTATTGATTTAATTTGTTGGTCTGATTCGGTATAATATAACAAATAATGTATGGTACTTCGGTCCATATGAAGTTTATGGACTGGGCAGGCAGACCTAGAACGTTATATGGACCTCAGCTTCGCTTCGGTCCATATAACATTCTAGGTCTGACTGCCCAGTTCGCTTCGGCCCATATAACATTCTAGGTCTGACTGCCCAGTCCATAAACTTGCATATGGACCTCAGCACCATACATTATCTGTTAAATATGACTGACATATTTCGAAAATCCAAATTATATTGACAATGTATAAACGACTTTAACCAGCCAGGCTAATTCCCAAAACTGAAGCGTCGAATTAAGTTCAATCAATCACTGAAATCTTGAGAACCATTGAATAAACCTATACTTTTAATCGGGCACATATATTCACATGTGTTTTGCATCATTTTCAACACATGTTAGGCCATATATGACGGTCTATTTATTTGTGGTAGAGGCCCATTTGTCCTGGGTAAAACCAGTATCATATACCTCCCGCCATCCGTAAGAATCGAGACCGTAATCATAATGAAAGAAAAATACAAACATAATCGTTACCTTTAGTTATAATCATCTTAGGTTATGAATTTTAATAATTGAGACACAAGCATTATTTTAAAGACACACATTTTGGAGAACGGCTGCCCTGTTGTATGTGAGAGACATCAATGTTTGAACTTGGATTATTCCGAAATTTGCACTGCTGCATACCACAACTATTGTTTGGGGCGCTTGTTTCAGCCAAAGGTTTTTCTGCAAAGGTAGCGCCGTGGTGTAATGGTTAGCATTGCGGCTTAGTAACCCGGGGATCGCGCGTTCAATCCCAGCCAGGACCGAATTTGGGTTAATTATCGAAATATTTCAAAAGTATTTCCTACCTTACCAGTCCTTCGGATGAGACTTTAAACCTAGGTCTGCTCGCTAAAATGCTTAGTGCAATACAGCGAGGATAAATAAACGCTTATAGGTAAGGTTTTTCTGCAGGAGCTTGAGCAGTTTAAATAATACGTACATCAATTATATATCATAAGAACTGGTATTTTAGTGGTAAATAAAAATACCTTACTTTTGAAAATCGGTTGAGAAATAAATGTTTGACAGCCCAAATGAGTTTTTGATGGGGCTTTTCCCATGTAATTCCTTGTTGGTGTGACAGCAGACAATTAGGAAATTTCAAATAACTTCAGTTAGACATCATATTTTGCTATAAAACTTGCAGGGTGTCTTAATTTACGAATATGCAACAATTTAAAACCATTTTTAGATAAAATTTAAAAAAACATTATTTTTTTCAAATTTTTCATGCAGCAGAATTTTAGCATTGAAAATGCCCCCATCAAAAACAGCTTTCGCGCATGAAATGTTTCCGATTGTCAAAAGGAAAGTATTTTTATTTACCACTGAAAACACTGATATACAACTTATTTAGGTACTAGATGAACTTTGTCTAAATAGTCCAAAAAACCTGGTTGAAACAAGCGCCCCAAACAATAATAATACATACAGACATGTATCTACATCAGTGATAACCTTCCTTAAACAAACAACAAAACTGTATATTTCTGGTGCAGTGAGTACGTCATCATTTTGTTTCAGTTATTTCTGCTTACGTTTACTTTTAATATTGCGGAAAAGCATCCTCTAACACCATGACAAACACATAAGTCAAACTCTGGATAATTTTCCTAAATCATTCATACTTACTGTCAATGTATTAACACTTAATTGCCAGCATATTAAACGTGATCTTCTAAAGTTGTGATTTTCTAAAGTTATCTGCTAAGTTCATTATTAACACCTATAGACATGCATACACTTTCCAGTTAATGGGTATCGATATAGCTGGGAACGGTATCGATACAGCTGGGAACCGTTATCTTTAAAAATAATGAGAGTTTCAGTAAAACGTAATATACACACACCGCAGCGGCATTCATTACCAGGGGAACATGGCGGATTATTATAATTAGACTGTGACGTTAATTGGCTTCTATGAATTCATTTCTTTTGACTAGACGCTTAAATTATTGTAGCTTTTGATCAAATAAAACATAATGAACTTCATATCCAGTCTAGATTTGCGTCGTAGACTGCCAACGGGCCATTTTAGCCAACCGTACTTTTATTTTGAATGTCAAAGGGCCACTTTTCGGTCAATCATTTAGGATTTTTTGTAAAAACGTTCTTTACTTATATCAATTATATTTATAAATAAAAGTGTGTTTTATATTCATATTTATCACATAACATGTGGTGTGGAAATGTAATAACACCATTCAATATTTTCGATATACCATTAGTGGTATAACATAACGTTAATGACGTCATGGACGTGACGCTAATGTACGTTTTCTGACGTGTTAAAGCGACAGGCAAAATGCATAAAAGTCGATATGTGAGTTATGTGATAAATAGAATCTAACATTCGTTCTCATTCATTATTGAATTTATTAAACTTTGTTAAAATTACATATTAAACGTGTTAATTTTACAATTTGCAAATTTCTTTAGCCGAATTTAAGTTTATTTCATACCTCAGCCAACCCAGTTTTCGCTTCTTGGAGAAGGGGTTGTATGGGGTATGAAAGTTAATACTCGGACCACGTAATGGTAAACCATTTTGTGTTTGTGGTGTCGCATACTCATCTCCCACCCACCCCCTCCCCCTGTAATTGTCGCTTGTTTTGTATGTGTTCATGCTACATTTCCCTGGTAATTGTCCTTGTTTTGTATGTGTTCATGCTACATTTCCCTTGTAATTGTCGCTTGTTTTGTATGTGTTCATGCTACATTTCCCTTGTAATTGTCGCTTGTTTTGTATGCGTTCATGCTACATTTCCCTTGTAATTGTCGCTTGTTTTGTATGTGTTCATGCTACATTTCCCTGGTAATTGTCCTTGTTTTGTATGTGTTCATGCTACATTTCCCTTGTAATTGTCGCTTGTTTTGTATGTGTTCATGCTACATTTCCCTTGTAATTGTCGCTTGTTTTGTATGCGTTCATGCTACATTTCCCTTGTAATTGTCGCTTGTTTTGTATGTGTTCATGCTACATTTCCCTTGTAATTGTCGCTTGTTTTGTATGTGTTCATGCTACATTTCCCCTGTAATTGTCGCTTGTTTTGTATGTGTTCATGCTACATTTCCCTTGTAATTGTCGCTTGTTTTGTATGTGTTCATGCTACATTTCCCCTTGTTATTGTCGCTTGTTTTGTATGTGTTCATGCTACATTTCCCTTGTAATTGTCGCTTGTTTTGTATGTGTTCATGCTACATTTCTGTTCGATTTTCATATCTCATTTTATGCAAAAGCATGTGTTGATTATGATAAAAACGTCGTTAACTTAGGTTGCTTAGGTAACAAGATGAGGTATTAGTAGCCAGCTGTTGATGCCGTTAAGCAGGCGAGAATATTGTGTTGTTGTGATAAATACATGCGAAAACGTCATGTACATACACTTGATGTTCATTATCTCAGTGCAGGTAACAGATCACTGCTTGTGTGTGTGTTTTTTTTGATTTTTTTTAAAATATATTATTATTAAACATATACTGAGAAAAGCAACTCGGGAATTTCCGCTATATATTGTATGTACAATATGCTGCTGTTAATCGAAAGGTACATGGCTACGTAAGATCTTTCCTTTCGGAAAAGAAGACAAACAACACAAAACACAGCAAGTAGTATTCCTTGAAAGTTTCATTATTGACAGAGTACGCGTTTGGCTCAAGCATGTGACCAAACTTAGGATGCAAACTACTTTAAAAGCAGTACTGAAATGGCTCAAATCTTTCAAAGAGGAACTTCATCATGTATGCATTTCTTGTTACGTGTACTGTGTTTAAACGTCTGCAACATCACAGTTGTGTCCTTTCTCTAACTGCAACTTCTTTTTTACAAAACAGCTTTGGATTTCTTTGGAATATTATGTGGAATTAAGTGTGCATTATATACAATATTTAGCGGATATTCCCGAGTTGCGTTTTTTCTTCGCTTCAGTATATTTGTTTAGTTCTTTAAGACTAATCAACGCTTGTATGACTCTGTTTTATACTGAATATTCTGTCATTACTCTGTGTTTCATATTTCTTGCCGACTTTTATTTCAGTATGATTTTGATGACAGTGTTACATTTCATTTCACCATTTGTCACATGAAGTAGGTTCATGCCATTAAATATATACCTAGCTATGTCGAAAACTCCTATGAAGACATAATACAAATTATATGATTCCCTGGTTATATGTTAGACTATTACAATAATAATAATTCCGTGGTAATTTCGGTATGTTACCATGACAACTCCTGTATCGACGGATTCAGTAGAGAGGAAATGCGGCATCTACAAATACAACTTTGAAAGCACATACATAAGTCTTATTTTGCATTAAGCAATACTCCTTACATAGCGTCAATTATGGCATGTCAAACGTTGCATTATTAGATGTTTTTATATTTATATTCAATATCGTTTCATTTATATTATATTTTTTCTTATTTGTATTCTATAATTGTCAATTTGTATTGTACATTTTTCATTTGTATTCTACAAATTGTATAATTGTCAATTTGTATTGTATATTTTTCATTTGTATTCTATAATTGTCAATTTGTATTGCATATTTTTCATTTGTATTTTATAATTGTCTATTTGTATTGTATATTTTGCATTTATATTGTAAAAATTATAATTTATATTCTATCTGTTACATTTGTGTTCTATAACTTTTACATTTGTATTCGATATAACTTGAATCACGGGCTTTGTTTATTTACTTTGTAACGAAGAATTTCATTGGACAATGCAAACCGTCATGGCCGCGCCCTGTAAACGGGTGATACTATTCACCGGTCGATTTCCCGGTTACTTCCCGGTTAAAACCCGGTTGAAAAGGGGTGGCAACTGTGATGAGTGTGTT
The DNA here is from genome assembly GCA_037043455.1 of Cyrtodaria siliqua. Lineage (NCBI taxonomy): Eukaryota > Metazoa > Mollusca > Bivalvia > Adapedonta > Hiatellidae > Cyrtodaria > Cyrtodaria siliqua. The sequence continues at coordinate 138,747 of JAWPHD010006270.1, read as the reverse complement.
GATGTTTCAGACGTTTTAATGACACATATGTCTTATATATGTATTCATTTTTCCATAATCACTAAACAATTTTGAAAAAAAAGAAAAAAATAGTTTAATTAAGTGTTGAATATTGGTGTTTTTTCAAAATAATTTGACTGGTTTTGGCAATTCCCGGTTCAGTTTCGGAGACAGTTAAAGACACATTTCCCAACTGAATGTAGTCGTTGAAAAATCATGGATAGCATGCTTTTTAACTGCTTACTTCTCGCTGACTGGTTACCACAGAGACATTATACTGAGGCCCCATCACAGTTTTTACTTTTCATTTACTATTACCTTAGTTTTTGATATAAAATATATTGTAACTAAAAACACTGGATTGTTTATAATGGGGGAGCATATAGTCGCCGCCTTTTCCGTCCGTCCGTGTGTGCATCCGTGCGTCTGTGCGTCACACTTTTTGTCCGGAGCATAACTTAAAATGTATGCTTGATTAAAGTTCATGTGAATGATTAGGACAATGAGACGGAGTGCAGTTCATAGGAACCATAACTCTAGCTTCACTACATTTTTTAATTATCTCCCTTTTTTGAAAAATCTTATTCGGAGCATAATAGAGTTCCGTACGGATTCATTTTGAATAAGGAAGCACTCACACTAAACATTACATTTTTTCTGTGTAACTTTCGGGATGTATCCATCGGTTCTACCGATTCTCTTGTTGTTAGAAAACAAACAACAACACACGAACTAGAAGTGATCATTCTACTCAGGTGCGCGCCCGTGCACGAAAAAATACCCGGGTTTGCACCTGGGGTCTTCCTCCACCAATAAAAAGCTGGAATGTCGCCAAATGACCTTAGCTGTTGGTGCAACTATAAAATCCAGTTTAATGAATTCATATAAGATTTGGTTGAATTCCGACAAGCGATTTCTGAGAAAAAGACGTCAGAAGCAAAAGATAATAACGACGACGGACGACGGACATACAACGGACGGACGACGGACGAAGTGTGATTCCAAAACATCACACTGAGCCTTCGGCTCAGGTGATCAAAAACACTGACAGATGACAACAATTTTTGAATTTTGAAGTCCCGACTAATTTCTTGCATTTGAGATTTACTAAAACATGGCAGAGAAGTAACTGATAATAGAGTATATTGTGCTAAAAATACAAAAACTATTAATTGTTAACACGGGTCTTTTAAGAAAATTCGTCTATACATAGTTGTTTTAACATATATACAAGTGCACATAAAATGCAAAACGGTTATAATTTTTACTATATTGTTATACACTCTTTATGGGACGGGCCTCATCCTTTGACAAAAAACTAATAATCTCAATTGCAAATGTATTTCTAACAGCGATTTACAGTTACCTATAGAAATTCTCTCCCCCACACCCCAAATACAATAGGCTCGAAATGTGTCTTTAGAGGATATCAATGCCTTAATAGTTCATTTTGGTAGACCTTAACATTTGGAATTAATTTTTGTGCACTTGTCATATCGAATTTATTAAATACGTTTACGTCTGAATACGTCATATTTTTTAATTTAATAGATATTCACACATTTTATCTAGGTATCTGGTGGGATAACTGCGAAATATTTTAATGGGGAGGTATTAGGAGTTTCTAGGATACATAATGATTTTTATGCTTTCTTCCAAACACTCCAAGAGTTGCTAACAGTATGTGAAGAGAAAGAAGCCTTTGCCAATTTTAATGAAGATAGTGTCAAGACGCATTAAAAGGTGATGTGAACACATTGGCATATATTGAATCTCATCCATCGTTTCAAGAACATTCCACATCAGATTTGTTACAATCAATTCAAAGTTTTTTAGAATGTTTTACAGTTTTAAAGAAAACCTGGGATAACATCCATATCCCCTTTATATCTAGTAGTTTTACAGCTGTTGTAATAGGGGCTGGCGAGCTATCGAGATCAGGACATGTAGGTAGACCTAGTGCATACATAAACTATGAACAAATAGCCTATTTATTGAAAAATAGTTTCAAGTTAACCCAATAGCAAACAAATTTTTGGTGAACAGAACAACTTTATGGAGGAGATTTAAGCAGGAAGAATTTAATTTTAACAGATACACAGATATCAGTGATGAAGAGTTAATGACCATCATGAAAACCATACATCAGCATCACCCGCATACTGGAGTTTCCTTGATGATAGGACATTTACGGTCTCATGGCATTATTGTCCAGCAAAGAAGAGTTCGGACCATTTTAAGAACTATTGATCCTGCAAATTCAGCACTAAGGTGGGGTTTAGTTACATTAAGGAGATCTTACAGTGTTCCCAGTCCAAATTCACTATGGCACATCGATGACCATCATAAACTCATAAGATGGAAAATTGTTACTCATGGTGGTATCGATGGGTTTAGTAGACTTGTAGTTTTTCTTAAATGCTCAAATAACAATTTAGCCGCTACTGTGCTAGATTTAGAGAAATGTTCTTTACCATCCAGAGTGAGAGGAAATAAAGGATCTGAAAATGTTTGCGTTGCAAGGTATATGGAACAACAACGGGGACCAAACAGTGGCAGCTTTATTTCTGGAAGATCAGTCCATAATTGTCGCATCGAGTGATTGTTGAGCGATGTATTTTATTCTGTGATTCAAACATTCTACTCTTTGTTTTATTACCTTGAGAGTATAGATGAGTTGAATATTGACAATGCCATATACATCGTTTGCCTTCATTATGTATTTATACCTCGGATTAATGCTGCCCTAACTGAATTCCAAGAGGCTTATAATAACCATAACATGCGTACTGAGCACAACTGGAGTCCATATAAGATGTGGATTAATGGAATGATTTGTAGGGATAGGCAAAATTCTGTGACAACTTTCATGCATGACATGCATAATGAAATACAACTCTCCAATGTGGATTTAATGACATATGGAATGGATCCTATTGAAGCTTCAGAAGTTGAATCATCTGATGAGGAAATACCTGTAGAAACAAATGTCAGGCCTTCCTTGTCATCGGACATAGCTGACAGATTAACATTAGTTGACCCACTTGATATCAGTGATGAACTTGGAGTAGACTTATTCAAAAAGGCCACTTTTTTTTTATATTATTCTTTGCAAAATAGGAATACAGAGCTTTAAATTAACCCTTTACTCGGAGTTAAGGTCTGGAGTCATACTGCGATGTTTAGTGAAAGCTAGTCTGGAGTTATGACTATCATACTGCGCTGTTTAGTGAAAGCTGGGGTCTGGAGTTATAAGACTATCATACTGCGATGTTTAGTGAAAGTCAGTCTGGAGTTATAAGTCTATCATACTGCGATGTTTAGTGAAAGCCGGGTCTGGAGTTATAAGACTGTATCATACTGCGATGTTTAGTGAAAGCCAGGTCTGGGGTTATAAGACTGTATCATACTGCGATGTTTAGTGAAAGCCGGGTCTGGGATTATAAGACTGTATCATACTGCGATGTATAGAGAAAGTCAGGTCTGGAGTTATAAGACTGTATCATACTGCGATGTTTAGTGAAAGCCGGGTCTGGGGTTATAAGACTATCATCCTGCGATGTTTAGTGAAAGTCGGGTCTGGGGTTATAAGACTGTATCATACTGCGATGTTTTGTGAAAGCTGGGGTTATAAGACTGTATCATACTGCGATGTTTAGTAAAAGCCGGGTCTGTGGTTATAAGACTGTATCATACTGCGATGTTTAGTGAAAGCCGGGTCTGGAGTTATAAGACTATATCATACTGCGATGTTAAGTGAAATCCTGGTCTGGGATTATAAGACTGTATCAGTGTAAGAGTTGATTTAAACTAGATGGGTGCTCTCTGGAGCACGTATGTCGCCTTCTGGGGCCTTGTCAATTAAAAAATAAATTTAAAAAATGTGACCTTCAGTGTGACCTTGACCTTTATATTTTAGTATGGTCATGTAGATGTTGTCATAATGAGTATACATTGAAAGTTTGATGAAGAAATATAAAAAAAATGAGAAAATTATAGCCAATGTTAAGTTTTCATGAAGAAAAAAAATAGTATTTAACCCATATAATAACTTTCAGTGTGACCTTTATATTTTAGTATGGTCATGTGGATTTTGTCATGGTGAGTATATATTGAAAGTCTGATGAAGAAATGAGAAAGTATAAGCCAACGTTAAGTTTCCGTGAAGAAAAAATGACTATTTAACCCATATGTTGACCTTCATTGTGACCTTGACCTTTATAGTTTAGCATGGTCATGTGGATGTTGTCATGATGAGTATACATTGAAAGTTTGATGAAGAAATATCCAGAAATGAGGAATTTTTGCCAATGTTAAGTTTTCGTGAAGAAAAAAAATAGTATTTAACCCATATAATGATCTTCAGTGTGACCTTGACCTGTATATTTTAGTATGGTCATGTGGATGTTGTCATGATTGTGTATTGAAAGTATGATGAAGAAATATAAAGAAATGAGAAAGTTATAGCCAATGTTACGTTTTCGTGACGGACGGATTGACGACAAAGTGATCCTTATGTCTCGCTTTTCTTCGACACAAAAAGTCAATGAAGAAGTTAAGTTAAATCTTTACTCCATAGATATACAATAGGAATAGATGCTTTAGGGCAACATGTCGAGCCCCCCCCCCCACGCCCCCCACGCCCCCCACTCCCCATATAAGTCAATGAATAAGTTAAGTTAAATCCTGACTCCATATATATACAATAGGACTAGATGCCCAAGGGCAACATGTCGAGCCCCCCCCCACGCCCCCCACGCCCCCCACTCCCCATATAAGTCAATGAATAAGTTAAGTTAAATCCTGACTCCATATATATACAATAGGACTAGATGCCCAAGGGCAACATGTCGAGCCCCCCCCCCCCCCCCCCCCCCCCATATAAGTCAATGAAGAAGTTAAGTTAAATCCTGACTCCATATATATTATACAATAGGACTAGATGCCCAAGGGCAACATGTCCAGCCCCCCCCCCTCCCCCCCCCCCCCCCCACACACACACACACACACCGCATCGAGCGGACACAATATATTCATTATTGTACTTATTGTTGCACTTATTTCTGACCTTCAACTTCCAAATGTGAATTGCTGCATGTCATTGTCTCATGATGGTGAACATTTGTGCAAAGTTATTTGGGAATCCCTCCATGCACGAGGTAGTTACTGTACAGTATAAGAGAACATTTTATGATTTATTTGTTTATTTATTTTCGATATAAGAGAACATTTAATGATTTATTTTTTATTGACTTTCAACAGTATGAACTTTACTCCAATAGCTTGGAGTAATAGTTTAGAACTTTAAATCTAGTATAATAATAATAATAGGAGTAGTACGAGAATTTTTAAAACAAGAGCATCAAGAATTGCAGGGCAATCCATAGTCCCCCACCGGCCCAGACAAACATTTTCCAGACATTTTCTATGATGGAGGTCAAAGATCAAGATATTTTGGTACGCGACACACCGCTATCCCAAGATGTATTCACATCCCATGTTTGGTATTTCTAAGTGTTATAGTATTGAAAATACGGTCCGGACAAGCATTTTCTACGACAGAGGTCACAGGTCAAGGTCACAATGACCTTATTTTGGTACGCGACACCGCCATCCCGAGATGATTCACATACCAAGTTTGGTATCTCTTAAGTGTTATAGTATTGAAAATACAGTCCGGACAAGCATTTTCTATGACAGAGGTCACAGGTCAAGGTCATAGTGACCTTATTTTGGTATGCGACACACCGCTATCCCAAGATGTATCCACATACCAAGTTTGGTCCTTTAGCAAACATTACTATACACATAAATATGAAACAGGACCCTGGGTTTGCGCTTTACTCATTTGATATACTCAAATGCCAAATTAAAAAATGTTGCCTTATATAAGTCTCGAACCCTGAACCTGTGGTTCAGTAGACACATAACAGACGACGCTCTAACCGACTGACTTTATATCCAAAATTTATCATTTCGATTTTGGTACCATTGTACATTAATTTATATCCAAAATTTAGAAATGCTTACTTAATCCAGCTCTTTGTCAAAACATCTCCCACCAGGATTTGAACCTGGGTCTTCCACCCAAAGGGTAGACGTGTTTACCGATTACACCATAGAAGTGTTATATGTTCGTACTGAGAGCATGGACTTGCAGTATAAAACAGAACTGCCATATTTCCCACAAAAACCCATTATACAACATTTGTCAAGGTGTTTTTCATTGACAAGGCAAAATATTATTTTGACAAAAAAATGGGTAACAATAATATCTTTATTTTCAAAACCACTTATTGTATTGAGGTCTATGTCAGAGTACACGGGCCTGCAATATAATGATATACGGACTATGTCAGAGTCCACGAGCCTCTAAGATAATAATATGAGGTCTATGTCAGAGTTGATATGAGGACTATGTCAGAGTCCATGGGCCTCCAATATAATGATATACGGACTATGTCAGAGTCCACGAGCCTCTAAGATAATAATGTGAGGTCTATGTTAGAGTTGATATGAGGACTATGTCAGAGTCCACGGGCCTCCAATATAATGATATAAGGACTATGTTGGAGTCCACGGGCCTCTAGGATAATGATATGAGGACTATGTCAGAGTTCACGGGCCCCCAACCTAATGATATAAAGACTATGTATGAGTCCACGGGCCTCCAATATAATGATATAAGGACTATGTTGGAGTCCACGGGACTCTAAGATAATACTATGAGGACTATTCAGAGTCCAAAGGCCTCTAAGTGAATGTTACGAAGTCTTGATGTCAGAGCCCATGGGGCTCTAAGTTAATGATATAAGGACTATATGGAAGTCCACATGCTTCTAAGATAATATGAGGTCTATGTTAGAGTCCACAGGCCTCAAATATAATGATATAAGGACTATGTCGGATGGGAGTCAGTTCACGGGCCTCTAAAATAATGCTATGAGAACTATGTTTGAGTCTAAGGGCCTCCAATATAACGTTATAAGAAACATGTCGGAGTCCACGGGCCTCTAAGATAATGCTATGAGGACTATGCCAGAGTCCACAGGCCTCCAACATAATGATTTAAAGACTATGTTGGAGTCCATAAGCCTCTTAGATAATGATATGATATCAATGTCAGCCCACGGGTCTAGCGTGGCGCAGTCAGTAGCGCGGCAGATTTGTAACCGGAGGTCGAGGGTTCAATCCTCCTTAGTGCACCGGAGTTTCCTTGGAGTGTTCTTGGGCAAGACACTTTCCCTTCCCGTGTATAGGTCTATCATCCGAGCACGTTAAGAAACCATAGGAATTTATTTGGTAATAACTGTAGGGCCAGTTCCCGGATTCCTATGTATCCTTTCCCTTTCTCTGGGGCGGCTCTTAATAACCTATACTGCGTTGATGAGCCATTAAACAACATTTCAATTTACTTCTTAGGCTTAGATAATGATATAATGACTATGTTAAGAGTCCACGGTCTTTCAAATAATGACATGAGGGAGAATCTGGTCCACAGGTCTCAGCCCCCCACCCCCACCCCCCTCCACAATAACTGAAACGTTCATAAACCCATGCTACACAGAAAATATCCACTTGCCTGCCGCCAGGACCAGGTCACTTGTAATGGCATGTGGTAATTTCCATTGCTGCATCTCAAACTAGTTTCTCAGAATCACGGGGCACTTCTACATGTTTGTGGTATGAAACAAAAAGGAGCGAAACAACTTGGTGCGAAATGATGAATTTACTAGGCTTAATGATTTGAACAGCAAACATAGTTGTAAATATGTAAAGCAGTTTCATAGACCAGGCTTTTCTGAACCAGTTCAAACTGATAAACTTACAAATAAACTGATTCAAATCTCCTGGAAATATATTATAGGTTTAGAAAGTTACACATACATCTAACTAATTACATCTATCGGCAGAAAACAAAATGGCTTCGATTATGCGCAGAAAGCAATGACGTCATCCCAATATAAAAAAGAAATCACGGGCAAAACAGAATGGAATAGAATAAAAAAACCACGGTACTTTAGACTCTCTCATTTCGCACAACGATAATGGTACTAAGAGTAAGCCGCATATGCGCACCGTGTTAAAAATGACGATCCACTGACATTTAATCCCACTCAACGTAATGTTTTTTTGTATGGTATTTACGTCATTTTCAACACATTTAAGGTTATATATGATGGTCGATTTTTTTGTGGTGGGGGCGGACCACCCACTTTTCCTGGGCAGTACTGTACACCTCCCGCCATCCGTAAGAATCGACACTTCCTCACTTACTCAGCTCCCAGTGGGATTCGAACCCGCAGCGGTGAGAGGCGAAGGTTTACAACGCAACGTCGTTAACCATTCGCCCACGGAGACGCTCTCACGTAACGGTACTGTACACCTCCCACCATCCGTAAGAAACGACACTTCCTCAGTTGCTCAGCTCCCAGTGGGACTCGAACACGCAACGTCGTTAACCATTCGGCCACAGAGACGCTCTCACGTAATGGACTCCAACCAATTCGTAGCCAAAAGAAGTAGCGATTTCAACAAAACAACTTTTTTTTTTTTCGTGTTCCTTTATGTTTTTTTACAAAACCTAGCTTTATTCATTATTTTTTTCTACATTTATGAAATTCCAGGACAATTTGCACAAACTCGAGGAGTTTTTTTGAAATTCTAGTACTTTTCCATGATAAAAACTACCAAAACAGATTTCCATGGGTTTTCCAGGTCAAAGGCCAAATTCCATGACTTTTCCAGACCTGTGCGAACCCTGTGCTCGAGGACATGGAATGGAAAAGCCTAGAGACCCGCCGCCACAACATCCGCCTGACCATGATGTTCATCTACCTACAAGCAAATGACAAATGGACACGTGGTCAGGTCTGTCTCTTCCAAGAAAGAATCAGCAACCGGGGACTCAACAACTCTTTCTTCCCCATTCCATCAGACTGGAATGCCCAACCTACAGAGACCATCTCCTCCATCTCACTGGATACATTCAGGCATTGCTTGCCGTCAGCATATATCCCCGGAGTGATGCCCATGTAGAGTTCCAGCCCTGTATATAGTTTTAATTTGGTTCATCCCAACGAAAAAGCAGCTGGAACAAGAAGGGCAACACGATCCGCAGCATGATGACCAAGAGCAAGGTTGTGTAGACCGCCTGAGCATGATGACTGAGCAAGGCCTTGAGTGCAACCCAGGTCACTGGTGGCACGACCCAGTGTAAGGTTTCGCCGCCTGCCTGGGGGCACCTGTGCCTAGGGCACGGTTATGAAGCTAGTGATGTATCGATTAATCGATTGTAACCGATGATCGGCTACTTGGGCATTCGATTAAGATAATCAATTATGAAAGTCTACAATCGATTAATCGGAAATGTGTATAAAGTTATATTTGGAAATGAAAATAAACAAAATTCAATTGAATTTACAATTATCTGATCAATCATGCTCATTAACTTTAGCGTAGGATGAACAATAAATTAATGCAATACATAAATGAGCGATAAAAAGAAAAAATAATAAATAGCTGTTTATTACCAGGAAATACTATGCTATAATTTTCTGAAATAAGGCTGTATTAATTCTTACTATTGGCAAACAGATTATAACCGATCATAAGCTGGTTGTATCCAATAGATTATAACCAATGATCGATTGTGAATTATAACCGATTGCCGATAACCGATATGTAGCCAATCCTGGTACCGCACAATTTTAGTGCCACCCGGGTCACGACCCAGTCGTGTTGACATCTTCCAACGAGGGCAATTGCAGCATGGTGACCCAAAGCAAGGCTTATAGTCTGCTGGGTCAACGATGGTAAAATGACCCAGAGGGGCAGTCGGCTCGCAGCATGGTGACCCAAAAGAAGACTTCTAGTCCGCTGGGTCACCGATGGTATAATGACCCAGAGCAATGTTGCCCGCCTGGATCACTGGTGACAATTAGTGCATAAAATACACGTCTACGAATGGCAAGACGATTTTTTTATATCCTCCGACTAGGGTGCATCTATAAACGTCCGTATGTAAAAAAAGCACCTAAAGATGTAAATAAATGAGACTGGTGACAATATGACCGAGCAAGGCCTTGAGTGCCACCAGTGTAAGGTATTGCCACCTGCCTATGGTGGCCTAGGGCAACCATAGAACTGCATCCGTACTGCAGGAGGCACAGAGCACGGGTTGTACTGGCCTGGTAGTGCAAATACACGTCTGCCAACGATGTGATGTTTTTTGTATTGGCATTGTCCTGCGACAAAGCAACAACTAATAATGTCAGAATCATAAAAAATTCACAACCCGAATCACTTCCGCAATATTTCAATATGTTCCCACTAAAAGGTATGAAACACTTACGTGACCATCAAAAATGTGTTTATTTCTTACCTTAGCGTGAAGTCGCGTTAACATATGACTGTTTACAGGGCGCGGCCATATTGAATTTGAAATTTGCTCTGTCCAATGAAATCCTTCGTAACAAAGTAAATAAACAAATCCCGTGATTCAAAGTATATCGAAAGTAAATGTAGATATTATAGAACACAAATGTAACAGATAGAATATAAATGATAATTTTTACAATATAAATGCAAAATATACAATATAAATAGACAATTATCGAATGCAAATGAAATATATACAATACAATTGACAATTATGACCGACAGTGTCTCAACGAGGATATGTATATAACTTACATTTTCTGAGAATCCAACCCTATAAACACAATTTAAAGGACTTTTAAGGGACATATTTCCCAGTATTTCCCATCGCTACTTGGTCATTGAAAAAGCATGGGAATCTTGTTTATTTACTGACTGCATGCTCCATGAGCAATCAACTCAAGTATATAAATTGAGGCCCGCTTGTAGTTTTTTCTTTGTGTTACATTGCTATATAAGATATTGTCTTGTGTATGAAAAGCTAAACAGAACTTTGTAATTTAGAAAACATATTCATAATTTAGCTAGTTTAAATACAAAACTTGTCTGATATTTTCTTTATTGTTTCTGATAGCAAAGCCTTTCTGTTGTGTGTTTATATATTACTGCACACAAACAAGGCTTTATTGGGTGTGCCTCATAATCTGAATCAAAATTGAATATCACAATGTTCCCATAAAATGTCATGGCTAACAGTGATTTACAGTTACCTATAGAAATTCTCCCCCCCACCCCCGCCTCGCCCCCCCTGGCTAACAGTGATTTACAGTTACCTATAGAAATTCCCCCCCCCCCCCCCCCCAACCACCACCCCACCCAATACAATAGGCTTGAAATATGTCCTTAACCAGCCAGGCAAAATCCGAAAACTGGAATTAAGTTACCAACTCATAATTCAATTTACGGGAATTTCGAGAAGCTAGACTTTCAGTCGACACATATTCATATATGACCTGAACAGCAGGAAAGAGTTTTGATGAACGTTTTATTTTGTGCCTTTATTTGGCGGGTTAGTTTCTTTAAACATAAAACGATAAAAATCACTAACATACACATGCCGACGCTGAACGTGCTGCAAAACTGATATAAACATATATAACAGGATTATCCAAGAAGATTGTCTAGTTTTATAAATAACAAAAACAGCAACAATGTAATAATTACAGCAGAAGATTGTCTAGTTTTATAAATAACAAAATCAGCAACAACGTAATAATTACAGCAGAAGTTGTCTAGTTGTATACAAAATCAGCAACAACGTAATAATTACAGCAGAAGATTGTCTAGTTTTATAAATAACAAAATCAACAACAACGTATTAATTACAGCAGAAGTTGTCTAGTTTTATAAATAACAAAAACAGCAACAATGTAATAATTACAGCAGAAGATTGTCTAGTTTTATAAATAACAAAATCAGCAACAACGTAATAATTACAGCACAAGATTGTCTAGTTTTATAAATAACAAAATCAGCAACAACGTAATAATTACAGCAGAAGATTGTCTAGTTTTAAACAAAATCAGCAACAATGTAATAATTACAGCAGAAGATTGTCTAGTTTTATAAATAACAAAAAACAGCAACAATGTAATAATTACAGCAGAAGATTGTTCATCTATCGGTTGGTGTTTTTATACCAATACATTATTTTGTTCATCTAGCGGTTTTTAAATAAGTTTTGTGAGTATATTTTTTTGAAGTTTACATTACATTTTAAGCGTTAAGTCTTTATCAATAAGTATTCTTAAATCATTATTCTTCTTTACGCTTTATCTTTTAAATCCACTTCGGATATTCAGTTAAAAAAACATTTATTTTTCAACATGTCTTTCTTATTTCTCTAAAACTGTAACTATGAACAACAGGCACATTGAATAGGAAAATAAATACTGAAAAGGGGATCCCTTGGCACGCACAAGCAAGAGATAGAAGTAGCAGACTCGGTTTTATTGAGCAGAACTAGGTTTTATTGAATCTGTTCATGAGAGGTAATGTTAAGTGCAACACCTCTCACGCCTCATATCATCGGCTTAAGCGATATTCTACTTAAAAGCCACAAAGATTGGGCTTGATGATCCCAAAGGACCAGTAAGTAATAACACTAATGATTTGTAGTCAGGGCAACTCCTTACGGCGGCCACACAGCATTAAACAAACGCTAGTGTGAATGCTAATACATACTGAAAAGGGGATTCCTTGGAAGCAACAAACACAAGAGATAAAAGAAGCAGACTCGGTTTTATTGAGTCTGTTCATAGGATGTAATGTTCTGCCAAGTCATTGAGTACCTTCAGTGTGGCTATCTAGGCTATTGTTTTTTTTTATTATATTTACACGAGCATATTTGTGTTTTACTTATATTGCCTATTGATGCTGCCTCGTTGGTTAGAGATTAGATCACGGCGGGGATTTCTTTATTTACACTGGCTGTTTTAATGGGATGACAGTAGGGTAAGTGTGAGGTTTGGTGCACCCTAGAACCGGTTTAAACTCCCAGTGGCCTTTGTTGCCACTGACCGTTCCAAGGCGGTAGACCTATTGTCAACCCTTTTGTGTTTGTGATGTCGTTTGCATTTTTATTACTGTTGCCTTCTCGTTTGTCTGTTTGCGTGTTTGTTTTTGTGTTTTATGGTTGGCTGTCGTCCTTGAATGCTGCTTTCCCTGTCCGATATTTTTGTCTTTCTTTAGGTGCAGCGATATTCTACTTTAAAGCCAAAGAGATTGGGCTTGATGATCTCAAAGGACCAGTAAGTAATAACACTACTGATTTGTAGTCGGGCAACATTTTACGGCCGCCACACAAAGATTCCATCTTCATATAGTATATACTTATTGATCAATAAACGAATCATGGTATGCCCCGGCCGCATGATAATAATGCCAATTTTCAGACGAACCTTTTACCATAACCCGTAATTATGCTTTATGTCATGCATCAGTTTGTTATATGGCTGATGCGTTAAAACCCAAAAGGAATGAACTGGCACTGCTAAACATTAAATAGCACTAATATTCTTAGCACTAATATTCTTTACTGGCTAGTTTTCGACTACGAATCGGTAGTGGGTTTTTTACTGGTTCTTTGGGACCAACGAGCCCAATATAGGTGGCTTTGAAGTAGATTACCGCTTAAACCGGTGCTAGGGTGCGTGAGATTTTTGCTTCTTACAATACTTCTCGTGAAAAAACTCAACAAAACCGAGTATGCTGCTTTATTATCTTAATTGTGCTTTTTACTCCCAAAGGATCATCTTTATCAGTAGTTATTGCTCTCTCGGAATTGTAACCCTTTGGGGACTTTGTCAATATCACGCTAACTTCAGATTATTTCACCGTTCAACGCATTTATTCTATCATAAACGTCTCGGTAAACTATTCAATTAACGAACATGCTCAAGGTCCTTCACAAAATTCGATACATGCTAGCATTGCCCAACTACCATGTAGTAGATAAGCTGTGGTCTTTGTTACTTGCTATACTACAATAAATCCGTTTTGTATAATTCAACAAATCCTTGATTTGACTAGATTATATCCAGGTATTCGCAGCTCTATTTTTTGGTGTCGAATAACCATGCCTGGTGTTATCTTTATGTATACATACGACTGATTGATTATCTTAGTGTCTGGTACATTTAACCGCCTGTAGACCTGTATACAGGAAGTAAATCACTGTTGTATTCATGCCTGGTGTATCGAAAGGAGTTCCCAAATATATAATCCCTAACTTCTTTTTGTGATAAAATGCTTTTTTGAGTATTTAAGGCCTGTTTGTCTAGCTGAAATGACTATTGACTTGTTTGTGAGAGCTAAGAACAATTTGCATGGTTGTATGATGATTTTATTTATCAACTTGAAAGTTTTGAAAGTGAAAATAGAACACATTTTAGAGGTGCCGAATGAATGCAGTTGGTTCATGGTATCAACAAATATCAGAATTTTATTTTATTATATTCCACATGACCCTACTATTCTCAGCAGTTTTCTAGAGTGAAAGGTTTCATGACTAAGAATAATTTATTAAGTGAATATTAATGGCTAACTAGAAAGCTTGGAAAATATTTTACAGGACTCAGTGGTATTTGTTTTACTTCGTGTACACCTATACCTTTGTGTTTACATAACTGCTGGTACCCGTCTCTGAGGTTAGATACCCGTGTCTGAGGCCACCTGGAGCATTCACGACCTTTTTCAAGTTGGTAGAAATTGTTTCCGTTGCTATAGTTGGTCACTGCGATTTAAATAGCCAATCAATAGGATAAATAACATCACGGCAATATCAATTACATAGTACATTCCGCGTAATACAACGCATGTCCCCATATTGTAATATCCTGGTATTAAGATGTCAAAGTAACATTATTTATTGTTATTAGTTCAAATATATAACTCAGCAGATAATGGACCTTTTCACATATCAATCTGGATTTGTTTACAAATTTCTATCGTACATGCCGATAAAATCAAGCTTAGGAAATGTTGAGTAAACAGTATCCGTAATGATCCATTCAGGATATGTAAATTGTATACTTGAAATTAAATTGACTATTAGTATAAAGAGCATTGGCATATTCAAGCATCATTATTTTATAATAAGACCTGCTGATCAGTTGTTATATCAATTGTTATATAAATGTATAGAGAACATTGTTTTACTATTAAAACTATAAAGACAAATAAAATATATAGCTGAACTGATCCTTGTGGTTAATTTGTTTCCCCGATCAATGAGTAAACTATTGAACACATGTTGGAGTCGATATTAATGTTGACTGATCTCTCTGAGATATATACAAAGTAAACACAAATAAACGGTCAGCTACCCAAACATAAAATGTACCGAAAAAAACCCAGCTACTCGAGCGCGTAACAATTGTATGACGCATGGACATGCACAATTGGCATGTTATACCGCCTGATAAATATAAGCGCATACTTGTATAAGTTTCATACGAAACATCGAAGATGTATTACTTAAAACCAACTCGTACTTCATCAAATATGTTTGAAATAACCGTTAAACTGGGTTTTCGGTGCTTCAGAACTGGTCATATATGTAACAGTTTTATTGCAGCGTTGTACTTCTATGGCAGATATGGCAGATATATCAGTTTGCGTAGCATTTATAATATCATCTTCAAGTTGGATACTAATGATTGAACAATGCCGATACAATACAATCTATATTGATTGTTATTAAATTACCTGAAGGTGAATACCTACAAGGGATGTTATACGTGCAGAAAATGTATTTTCTTATTGATTAAGCTAATTTATGTTAAAATATTGACTTATAAAACTCTGGGATTAATTACTTTGGTCTATTAAAAATTCTGGAGACGTTCTAGATCAAGTTAGCAATAAACGTCAAGTTTCATCGATAAGTACTTATGACTTCTCTACACTATATACACAACCCTACCACATCTTATCAACGACAAACTTAGTGCACTTATTCTTATTCAAAAAACCTTCGCTAGAGAAAAACCTACTAACGGCAGTTTAGACAATTACGCTATGTGGACTTGCCAAGAAGTTTGTGAAGCACTCATTTTCTTATTAGATACTATTGTCGTCAGGTATGGAACTACCGTTTATAGACACATTGTTGGTATCCCTATGGGTACGAAATGTGCACCTCTTGTTGCAGATTTGTTCTTGCATTGCTATCAAAGAGATTTCATGTTGAGTCTTTAATCCGATACTCCGGCAGATGTAATTGAAGCTTTTAATGACACCTCTCGGTATTTGGATGACATATTGAACATTGACAATCCTTTCTTTTCTACTTTGGTTAATAATATATATCTTAAGGAACTTCATCTCAACAAAGCTAATATTTCTGATACAGTCGCTTCTTTTCTTGATTTACAACTATCTATTGAAAATGGTGAAATCATTAGTAAAATCTATGACAAGAGAGATGATTTTAATATATCTATCGTAAGGAACTTCAACTCAACAAAGCTAACATTTCTGGTACTGTCGCTTCTGACTTGATTTATAACTCTCGATTGAAAATGGCGAAATAATTTGTAAAATCTATGACAAGAGAGATGATTTTAATATTGAGATTGATAATTATCCCCATTTAGACAGTGTCATAACCTCTTTTGATAAACTTAACAAGTTTATCAAAAGAGGTTATTACACTGTCATTTGCAACGCGCTACATGTTTAGTGGTTGACCGATTTACAGTTCGTCACTATGCGTTCCTGTTTGATTTTGCGATGACCGGACATATTGTGGACCCTATGATGACGTCTACCTAAATCCTTTTAGGACGGTATTGTTTGATGTTTGTCATGTCGTACCCTAAATGGTTTGTTCTCTTGTTGCTCTAGCTTCTGGCAAGTCATTGAGTACTTACTTTGTGGCTTTCTATGCTTGCTTTTTATATTATATATACATGCTCCAATGCGGTACCCCTATTGTCAACCCTTTTGTGTTTGTGATGTCTTATCTTGCCTTTTATTCATCTTTAACGTTCTTCTTTGTTTCTGTGTGTATCAAACTGTGTGTGTTTGTGGTTGACTGTCGTTATTGAATGTTACTTTCCTGTTCGATATTTCTACCTTTTTATATACAAGCTGAATATTTATAATACTGGCAAAGAGCATATACCAAACGACACATCTTACCAAACAAGAAAAGTCAAATTATATGAAGGTAGTTATGAATTCTTACTTAATTATCGTTACTAATTGTATACACGTAGGTATTAAAGTCGAACAGGAAATGTAGCACTCAAGGACCACAATAAACTAAAAGTATGCAGCGAAACCAACAAATATTTCAAGAATGTAAGACAAGTTATATAACATCGCAAATATAAAAGGGTTATAATAGCACAGTGGCGTTGCTTGTGCAGTGTGGCGGTAGTAAAACGTCTCCCCGCGCTTGCAATCAGGACTGTTATTCATTCGATCTTTGGAGATCGCTGAGCCTGATACTTATATTTAGTTATCGGTGGTACATTTTCAATTGCTTTTGTTTTCTTACTTAATTTTCGATTCGGTGGTTCCACTACTCCGGCGATAAAAGGCTCTGGGTATTGTTTAATCACTCATAGGATATGTTGTCTGCATTTTAATTTAGTCTTTTGGCTGTTACTTGTGATATGCAGGCTTCATAACCGCTGCTCCCAACTAAATTCCATTTTGTTTATTTCGCTGTTCGGGGCATAGTGTTTTGCTAGATACTGGGACCATACGCCGATGGACATGGGGGAGGAAAATCTCTATGTCTACCGCCATATGCCTGCCATCTTCGAGATGGTTAAAATTATGTATTATTGATTTTATGAATATTGAGTTCTGCTCAACGCGGGGTAGCTAGCATATTTCATTACCGTTCATGAACAGTCTCAGTCAAACCGAGACTGTAATATGTTGTATGTGTCGTGTTCGGCCGTTTCCAGAGGTCCAGTATCATACTCTTTTATACAATAGGGAATGGAACAGTTGATACCAACAATTAGTCCAAAAAACAGTAGTTACATACCTGATGAAAATAGTATCTAATACGAATATAAGTGATTCACATATAAGTTATTATAAAGTCGATTTAAATGTTGTTTATGTTGTTAGCTATTTATTTTTACCTTTTCCAATCTTTAATGCGCGTGTTTGGTTGACTGACTGCCTTCTGTGACATTAAACATTACTTGTTCGTCTCGTATCTATTGGTACCAAAAGCAGACCATTTATATTATTTTTCATATTAATATTTACGTATATTGTATATTTACACTACTAAAAGTGTATATAATCCTTCAAGAAGGTTTACGCAAGCGTAAAGTAGCTGCCGAGTGAAAATAATATATATCTTGGTCGGAACTGGAAACTATAAAATTTTAACATAATAATAGATCAAGTCACGGGTGTTAAAACAATATTAAAAAACAAATTTAATCGTAAACCCAACACGACCGTTTCTTCTTACCAGACACGTTCTTCCCGATTTTTACCATCACTTCTTCCCACCAAACATGTTGAATCAAGGTGGGCGACCTCGCTTCTCTCAGTTAAAATACCTTGACATGCCTTACATATTGATTACAATTCACCCTTGTAACACTACGTACTAGAAGTACTCATCAGCACAGAAATACAATTGTTCACATGTAAGGGATACGCGTTAACGTGTGCATTACAACACATATAAACTGTTCACTGCTACCATGTGTAATAATAAGATTGCGTTAGCAAAGTGAGAAACGTAAAGGAACTGTTCATTGCTACCTTACCATACCTTAAATAATAGGAAAAGTAAATCAGCAAGCTTGAACCCTTACTTCCCCGGCACTAACACGACGCCTCAGTCAACTGCGCTACAGACGCTAATAAACATTTTATTGCTAGTATACATATAAAATTGCGGCATGCTACACTTCAGTAGCATGATCTACGAAAATGTCATTTCATCAAGTAAAACGGTAACCTTTGAACATTGTAAAATATGTGTTTATACCATTCAAGTTTTTTAGACGAGTTCATTAGGACTTGAAGTTATAATGCATGTTTATCCTCAATAACATGATTCACAGTCTGTTAACCATAGACAAACACAAAAGCCATATAAGGTGATTAAAGCGGACGCAATAGATCGAATGTAACAAATAACTGCAGTTTTATACTTTTATATTGCAATTTGGATTTTATAAAGATTTGTGTTTCAAACTTGTTCCGTTTAGATACAAAATGAGAGAATAGGTCTAAACTAATGGGTCTAGTTAACCCATTATATTTAAGAAAGCGTAGATAGGTGTTCTAAGAAAACAAAACAGAAATGTATATAATATATCAAACAATAAGTTAAACCAAAGAAACTAATCTCCTTTGTACTCGATGACTTGTCCGAAGTAAGAGCATCAAGGGGAAAATCGTTAAGGACAAGACGGAGTGAAGGACATTCATCAAACGGTTCCCGTCTTAAATGATTTAGGAACACGTTGTCATAGAGTCCATCCACCGTTCGGTCATTGCAAACTGTAGAAGGGTCTACAACTAAGCATGTAGTACGCCGCAGAATAATTCGGTCGTAACCTCTGTTTATAAATTTTCTAATAATTTTAATAAATAACTCATAAAAATTATCACGACCGATAATCTTCCTAATTACAAGTTTGTAAATCACATCTCCATAAAAGACGGGTTGTGATAAACCTTGTCGCAAATGTGTTTTAAAGGCATTTTCTGTAGTTTTTCATGCGCAGCATTTTGAGCGACTACTCTTCTAAAACTATTGGATTGATTTTCCTAAAACTTTACAGGAATGTTGCTCGTGATGTCAACTTGTATTTGGTGTCTTTTTTTTATTTTTATTTTTATTTTCTTTTAATACTTTTTTTAAATTTTAATTTTTTTTTTTATTGTCTTTATTTATATAAACATACATAAAATAGGAAAAATAAAGCATTTTGTAAAAATTCAAACAAAATATTTTTTTTAAGCATAATGGTAGGGTTCCAAAAAGCAATATTAAATCTCAATATGCATGGTGACCTATCATTTTAATTACATATATTGTCTTACTATATGTTCAAATAAGTGCCTAGGAAGTTTGAACAAATTCTGTTAGGAAATAACAAAAAAGGAAAATATACCATTTCTATATAATTTCATACAAAACTTGTCCTTTTAGCATAGGGGTAGGGTTGCAATTTTTTTTTCTAAACAAGCATGGGGACCCCTGACATTTTTATTGCACATTAAATTAAACTATGTGCTTAGAAAGTTTAAACAAATTCTCTTCTTGGGAACATACAAAACAAAAAAAGGAAATTGTATCATTATTGGCTAATTTGTGCATACATTGTGGTAATGGTCTCAACAGATTTTGTAAAATAAAATAGGTTTTACATAAAGATGAGCTTTAAATGTTATTATAATTAAATGTTCTTTACTTTAATACAATTTTAGCAGAATTTTGACCAATGAATTATTTATTAGACTTCAAAAATATATTATTTAGCTATTTCTTTGGATTACACATTATGTTTTTTAAAATTTTAACAATTATGGTGACTTACCATTATTTTTGCATTTTCTGTCTATATATATAACAGACTTACTGTACAAAAAGTTTAAAGAAAATCTATTATGCAGAAAAAAATATAGAACATGTCTTTAAGATTGCTATTATATTTGTCGAGCAGATCAGTGTTACGATAATAAAACTTAGAAAAACTCTTACGTAACTCAACTTCTCCAAAACGTAGACAGTTACCGCCTTCATCAGTAGAATAGTATGTATCTTCGATATTAGTGTTTATACAACAAGAACTTCTCCAGAATGTCACATTTATTTGTGGAAAGGTTATCATTTATTTTTGCCTATTAAAAATGCTGGAGCTTTTTGTTTTCTGTAATGTGTAATACACGTCAATGTTTCATCTATATTTACCTATAACTTTTCTAAACTATATATACATACTGAAAAGGGGAATCCTTGGAAGCAACAAACACAAACAAGAGATAAAAGTAGCAACACCTCTCACGCCTCCTAGCACCGGCTTAAGCGATATTCTACTCTAAAACCACACAGACTGGGCGTGACGATCCTAAAGGACCAGTAAGTAAGTATTAACACTGATTTATAGTCGGGGCGACTTTTTTGGCCGCCAGACAACCTTACACCCAACCTTAGCGTACTGCTTAATTGCTCTTGTTCTAAGGATTGAGCATGGGGAACAAAACAGCTTGGACTTGTAATAGTTCTTTGCAATAAATTTACCATATAAAACAAATATGCAGAAAGGGTCGCACAATTCGTAGAAATGGGTATATTACACGAATAACCTCATCATAGGTCTACAATAGGGTTGCCTTCTAGCTTCAATTAATCTTTTGTTTAAAACTAAACGCTTTTTTAATGTTTATTTTTTAAGATTTTCCCTGGAGGCTGGGGGACAGGGCAGGTTTAGATGGGCTTAGAACTCTTAGAACTTCAGCATTATATGAATACAACCAAGAAGTATTAATAATCAATACAGTACCCTTATGCATATTTAGTTCATGACCAATATCTTCCAGTGCTTTTCAAAACCAACGTTAAACCAACGTTTTATAAGATAGAATGAATGAATGAATGGTGTTTTACGGCACGTCGACTCATAAATAGGTCATATTGTGCGCACAAATTGATGAAAATGAAGAAATGAAGTATTAATTAAAAGTTAATGTAAATATATAAAGATAAAACTATTAAAAAATAAGGGATGATCAGGTGTAATATAAACTATGTATGTAAATCAACAAATAGATGACCGTAATTTCACATTTGATTGAAGAAACAACGAAGTACGTCATTAACGAATATATTGCGAGAATTGCGTTATTATAACAAAGGTAATGACTCCGGTCATTAGTTTATATGAACGAAGTGTTGAACCCCTGGAGGGTTAAAGAGGAACCTGAGTAATTGTAGAGCATTGCCGTCTTCCTGTTGACCGGTTTTTGTAACTACAATGGCAATTGAGGTGTAACAGTACTGGTCTCTCAGGAAATTACGATTTGTTTTCTAACAGACTTATTCTGTGAAATGGTGGAGCTTGATTAGAACAAGCACAAAGGTGGTAACTATACGTTTTTCTTTTAGAGATGATCATAACTAAACGAATCTCAAGCCAACATATAAGTTTTAAAACTTGCCTCATGTTGTTTTTATTCAATGTACATTTTTAGAACAAAAATACAAATCAGCTTAATGAGTATGCTTAAGAAGACCAAAGGAAGACGCCATTTCAGTTTAATGCATGGAAATGTGAGAAATGTAAATCACGATTGCTACATGTTTCTTTAAAATCTCACACATCTTCGTGTAAATAAGTTAACGAAAATTGGAACAGCTAGACATTTTAAAGCAGCATTGTGGAGATATGACAGACTTTACAACGTATACATAAGATGTCAGATACACGATATTAACTATGTCTAAGCATAATTAGATTTTCTAATGACGCATTCGGGAAAGGTTCATGTTTATTCCAGTAATACATAAGATGAACGAGACATGGAATTTACTACGTCTTTGAATTCTCCTTGTTATGCTAATACATGTATTAGGCCTAATTGGTACATTTTTAATTTGTAGTTACAACAGAAGATCAGACATTTGTATAAGTCAACGAACACATAAAGCGTGCTTTTTGATCATGCTGACTGCATCCTTTCTAGATTAAAAGTAGATATAAAAGTCGAACAGGAAATGTAGCATTCAGGAAACCTTACGATATATATATTCTAATTTTGTTCTCAATAAAGCCGTATATTCCTTCAAAGTGCCAACGTCTTTATAGATAAAACAAACTGGCAGATAAAAGACTTCTGAAAAGGTTTAAAATTACACCGCTTATATAAGTTTACGTACGGTGAAAAGGTGTATGACTTCTATGCTTCTTAGCATTATTAGACATCTTAATGAAGGTTTCTTGAAAGGTTTTATCCCGTTTATACTTCAGATGAAAGAGATATGAGTTTTTCTAATTCTTTGAACTCGTTTTATTATACAAGCCCAGTAATTAATAATTACGCTTTTAATTTATAGTCACAGGGGAAGATCAGACAGTTGTCAAAACACAAATAAAGGTTGTTTTCTGAAATAGAGTATAAATTAAATAACGAATGGATAAACGATTAGTAAAATTTCCGTCGATAATTGAAATTATTAGCCATTACGGCTTACTTCTTTGAACATTCAGACAAAGAACCGTCTACTTCTAGCTGAAGGCAGATTGGAATATTAAGGGTAGGGCTGCATTTCTTTACTTGTATAACATTAACGATTTATTCAAATATTGACGGCGAATGCAGCTCTATTCGAGAAAGTCTAAGATACCGGTGGGTGAGTTTGCTGTCGTTGATCTAAAGATTCAAACATTTAGGTGGG
Source organism: Cyrtodaria siliqua (assembly GCA_037043455.1). NCBI lineage: Eukaryota > Metazoa > Mollusca > Bivalvia > Adapedonta > Hiatellidae > Cyrtodaria > Cyrtodaria siliqua. The sequence continues at coordinate 115,412 of JAWPHD010006270.1, read as the reverse complement.
GTCAGTTTTCTGAATTCAGTTAATCCAGGGACTGTAACACGATTGTGTGGTCAGTTTTCCGTACTGATCCAGAAACTCTAACATACAGATGGTGTCAATTTGATGTGATTGATCTAGGGTCTCTAACATGGAGGTGGTGTGTGGTTGATCATGCAGAGGGGGTCAGTTTGATGTGGTTGATCTAGGGCCTCTAACATGATATATGGCATATTTAACCACTAATGTGAGTTAGGTTGACAAAACAGTAATTTTGGTTAACATTATGATTCATCTCCTTTACTGTTTCTGTTTTCCATTTACGATTCTAAGTTTCTTTCGGCAGTTACAGTATACAATAGATGATTTTTTTTTCTGTTCTATGGAAGATACACTAGACGAAATGGTAATAAAACCTTTGTTTACATCATAATTTGCTCAAATGTTTATAACGGTCTTTAAAGCGATGACTGAATGTAAATCCAGTTATAAGAATGATTAATATTTTCAATTATTTTTTTTATTGTCTTTATTTATATAAACATACATAAAATAGGAAAAATATAGCATTTTTTAAAAATTCATAGAAAATTAAAAAAATTAAGCATAAAGGTAGGGTTCCAAAAAAGCAATATTAAATCTCAATATGCATGATGACCTATAATTTTAATTGCATATATTGTCTTACTATATGTTCAAATAAGTGCCTAGGAAGTTTAAACAAATTATGTTATTAGGAACATAACAAAAAAGGAAAATATACCATTTCTATATAATTTCATACAAAATTTGGCCTTTTAGCATAGGGGTAGGTTTTAAAAAAAAAATTCTAAACAAGTATGGGGACCCCTAACATTTTTATTGCACATTTTGTCTGTATATATGTTAAACTATGTGCTTAGAAAGTTTAGACAAATTCTCTTATTGGGAACATACAAAACAAAAAAAGGAAATTGTATCATTATTGGCTAATTTGTGCATACATTGTGGTAATGGTCTCAACAGATTTTGTAAAAGACAAACAAATAGGTTTTACATAAAGATGAGCTTTAAATGTTATTATAATTAAATGTTCTTTACTTTAATACAATTTTAGCAGAATTGTGACCAATGAATAAACTATTAGACTTCAAAAATGTCTTATTTAGCTATTTCATGGACTTGTTCAACTCTTTGGACAGACTGACATGATGGTGGCATTACACATTATGTTTTAAAATGTTAACAATATTATGGTGACCTACCATTATTTTTGCATTTTCTGTCTATATATATATATATATATATATATATAACAGACTTACTGTAAAAAAAGTTTAAAGAAAATCTCTTATGCAGAAAAAACTATAGAACATGTCTTTAAGATTGCTATTATATTTGTCGAGCAGATCAGTGTTACGATAAGACTTAGAAAAAGTCTTACGTAACTCAACTTCTCCAAAACGTAGACAGTTACCGCCTTCATCAGTAAAATATTATGTATCTTCGATATTAGTGTTTATACAACAAGAACTTCTCCAGAATGTCACATTTATTTGTGTCTATTAAAAATGCTGGAGCTTTTTGTTTTCTATAATGTGTAATACACGTCAATATTTCATCTATATTTACCTATAACTTTTCTTAACTATATATACATACTGAAAAGGGGATTACTTGGAAGCAACAAACACAAACAAGAGATAAAAGTAGCAACACCTCCCATGCCTCCTAGCATCGGCTTAAGCGATATTTTACTTTAAAACCACACATACTGGGCGTGATGATCCCAAAGGACCAGTAAGTATTAACACTAATTTATAGTCGGGGCGACTTTTTTGGCCGCCACACAACCTTACACCCAACCTTAGCGTACTGCTTAATTGCTCTTGTTCTAAGGATTGAGCCTGGGGAACAAAACGGCTTGGACTTGTAATATTTCTTTGCAATAAATTTACCATATAAAACAAATATGCAGAAAGGGTCGCACAATTCGTAGGATACAATAGGGTTGCCTTCTAGCTTCAATTAATCGTTTGTTTAAAACTAAACGCTTATTTAATGTTTATTTTTTTAAAATTGTTTGTGGAGGGTGGGGGACAGGGCAAATTTAGATCGGCTTAGAACTCTTAGAACTTCAGCATTATATGAATACAACCAAGAAGTATTAATAATCAATACAGTACCCTTATGCATGTTTAGTTCATGACCAATATCTTCCAGTGCTTTTCAAAACCAGCGTTAAACCAACGTTTTATAAGATAGATGACCGTAATTTCACATTTGATTGAAGAAAGAACGAAGTACGTCATTAACGAAATTATTGCGAGAATTGCGTTATATAACAAAGGTAATGACTCCGGTCATTAGTTTATATGAACGAAGTGTTGAACCCCTGGAGGGTTAAAGAGGAACCTGAGTAATTGTAGAACATTGCCGTCTTCCTGTTGACCGGTTTTTGTAACTACAATGGCAATTGAGTTGTAACTGTACCGGTCTCTCAGGAAATTACGATTTGTTTTCTAACAGACTTATTCTGTGAAATGGTGGAGCTTGATTAGAACAAGCACAAAGGTGGTAACTATACGTTTTTCTTTTAGAGATGATCATAACTAAACGAATCTCAAGCCAACATATAAGTTTTAAAACTTGTCTCATGTTGTTTTTATTCAATGTACATTTTTAGAACAAAAATACAAATCAGCTTAATGAGTATGCTTAAGAAGACCAAAGGAAGACGCCATTTCAGTTTAATGCATGGAAATGTGAGAAATGTAAATCACGATTGCTACATGTTTCTTTAAAATCTCACACATATTCGTGTAAGTGAAAATTGGCACAGCTAGACATTTTAAAGCAGCATTGTGGAGATATGACAGACTATACAACGTATACATAAGATGTCATATACACGATATTAACTATGTCTAAGCATAATTAGATTTTCTAATGACGCATTCGGGAAAGGTTCATGTTTATTCCAGTAATACATAAGATGAACGAGACATGGAATTTACTACGTCTTTGAATTCACTTTGTTATTCCAACACATTCATTAGGCCTAATTGGTACATTTTTACTACGTCTTTGAATTCTCCTTGTTATGCTTATACATGTATTAGGCCTAATTGATACATATTTAATTTGTAGTTACAACGGAAGATCAGACATTTGTATAGATCAACGAACTCATAAAGTGTGCTTTATGATCATGCTGACTGCATCCTTTCCAGAATAAAAAACGTTTCGGACCATGGCAGTGTTCGAACCCGTACAATGATCGTACAATGATCGCTGAACCATGACATTCGACCATAACTCTTACTATTTCAGTTGATAATTCACAATAGATCAACAATCAGCAATAATTATCGCTTACAATGAAAGTTTGCGAAAAAATAATAATCGTTTTATTGGTTACTCGAATATGTCCGTAACTGTTACTTTTAATGGACTTTGCAACATTTTTTACAGACCCTTTGTGTGTTCGCGATATTTTTTTAAAATCAAATCTTGTTTGGAATTTAATGTTTCTGGTACCAAATTAACCGGGTAGGGTAGACCTTGGTTACTAATAAAAGATACTTAAATTCTGTCCACTAGTTTTATTTTAATATGACTTATATACCCTGGTCCAAAACTTTTTTTACCGAGTATATAATTATATATTCTAATTTTGTTCTCAAGAACGCCGTATATTCCTTCAAAAGGCCAACGTCTTTATAGATAAAACAAACTGGCAGATAAAATACATCTGAAAAGGTTTAAAATTACACCGCTTATATAAGTTTACGTACGGTGAAAAGGTATATGACTTCTATGCTTGTTAGCATTATTAGACATCTTAATGAAGGTTTCTTGAAAGGTTTTATCCCATTTATACTTCAGTTGAAAGAGATATGAGTTTTTCTAATTCTTTGAACTCATTTTATTATACACGCCCAGTAATTAATAATTACGCTTTTAATTTATAGTCACAGGGGAAGATCAGACAGTTGTCAAAACACAAATAAAGATTGTTTTCTGAAATAGTGTATACTTTAAATAACGAATGGATAAACCATTAGTAAAATTTCCGTCGATAATTGAAAGGATTAGCCATTACGGCTTACTTCTTTGAACATTCAGACAAAGAACCGTCTACTTTTAGCTGAAGGCAGATTGGAATATTAAGGTTAGGGCTGCATTTCTTTACTTGTATAACATTAACGATTTATTCAAATATTGACGGCGAATGCAGCTCTATTCGAGAAAGTCTAAGATACCGGTGGGGTGAGTTTGCTGTCGTTGATCTAAGGATTCAGACATTTAGGTGGGGTCAGTTTTCTGAAGTTGATCCAGGGACTGTAACACGATTGTGTGGTCAGTTTTCCGTACTCATCTAGAAACTCTTACATACAGATGGTGTCAGTTTGATGTAATTGATCTAGGGCCTCTAACATGGAGGTGGTGTCACTTTGCTGTGGTTGACCTAAGGATTCTAACATGCAGAAGGGGTCAGTTTGATGTGGTTGATCTAGGGCCTCTAACATGATATATGGCATATGTAACCACTAATGTGAGTTAGGTTGACAAAACAGTAATTTTGGTTAACATTATGATTTATCTCCTTTCCTGTTTCTGTTTTCCATTTACGATTCTAAGATTCTTTCGGCAAAAGTTAACAGCTGTTACAGTATACAATAGATGTTTTATGGAAGATACACTAGACGAAATGGTAATAAAACATTTGTTTTCATCATAATTTGCTCAAATGTTTATAACGGTCTTTAAAGCGATAACTGAATGTAAATCCGGTTATCAAAATGATTACATATTTTCAATTTATTTGGTAAAAATATATTGAGGTTATTTTGTCAAAATTGTGCTTTCTGTTTAAAAGTTATGAAATTAAATTTCACTGTAACTGAGGGTACTTAAGTCTCGTCTGGTGTATTGTATGTGTAAGAGATTACAGACGATTCATACTATTGGATACAAAAGATAATTAAACTGACTTCATTGTTTTATTGTCGGTTTTTAAAACAAATCAAAACCTAACGCACTTGAACGATCGTGTTTGCTTGGCCTTGGTCTGTTCTAGTGGCAAATGCTAACTTTCAGAAATGACTTCTTGTCGTACTCTAAATGGTTTTCTCTCTTGGTGATCCGGCTTCTGCCAAGTTATTGAGTACTTACTCTGTGGCTTTCTATGTCTTTGTTTCTTAAATTTATATATACATGATCATTTATTGTTATATTTATATTGCCGATGCTGCATGGTTTGTTAGAGAATATAACCTGGTGGGGATATCTTTATTTACACTGTCCCGTTTTATTGGGAAGACAATAGGGTAAGAGTGAGGTTTTGTGCACCTTAGAACCTGGTTTAAACCCCCAACACCCTTTTACCCACTGACCGTTCCAAGGCGGTAGCCCTATTGTCAACCCTTTTAATTTTTTGATGTCATATCTTGCCTTTAATTTACTGTGTAAATGTTCTTTGTTTTTACGCGTGCTTTTGGTTGTCTTTGGTCCTTGAATGTTACATTTCCTGTTCGACTTTTATATCAACTTCAGCTAAATACGCCCAGAAATGTATGCTTTGAGAATTTATATTTACGTTTTTAGCTCTACTGGCCGAAGGCTAGCAGAGCTTTTGGGATGGCGAATTGCCCGTCGTCCGTCGTCGTCCGTCGTCGTCCGTTAACTGTTGCCTTGTGAACATTCTAGCACCTTCATTTATTATTTGATCTTTACCGAATTTTGCCAGATTGTTAATATTGAAATCTCGGACAAATTTGAAAACCAGCCAGATCGGATTAGTTTCACCGGAGTTATGACCCTTGATTTGCTGAAAAATGCCATATGCTGCCTTGTGAACACTCTAGCACCTTCGTTTATTATTTAATCTTTACCAAACTTGCAAAGTCTGTTAATAGCAATGCATTTTTGGACTAGTTCGAAAACCAGCCAGATCGGAACCATTTACACCTGAGTTATGGCCCTTCATTTTCTGAACTATGCTATAATTTGGCCTCGTTAACACTTTTATATCAACTTCAGCTAAATACGCCAGAAATGTATGCTTTGAGAATTTATATTTACGTTTTTAGCGTCTTTCAATTTCAATAGGGCCTTCAATTTTCATCAGATACTTTCCAAACTTTCAAAGATTGTTGATATTTAAGAAAGCTAGGAAGAGTTCGAAAACCAGCTAGATTCGATCATTTACATCGGAGTTATGGCCCTGGATTTTCTGAAATAAGCTACAATCTGGCCTTTTTAACACGATAGGGCCTTCATTTTTCATCTGATCTTTCACAAACTTTATCAGATTTTTGGTACCAATGAAAGCTTGGAAGAGTTCGTAGACAAGTCAAATCGGACCGGTAACATCGGAGTTATGTCCCTAAATTTTGTTTAAAACGCTGTATTTCGCCTCGTTAAGACGATAAGGCCTTATTTGTACATCCAATCTTACCAAACTTTACCTGTAAGTGAGGAAGTGTCGATTCTTACGGATGGTGGGAGGTGTACAATACTAGTTCTACCCAGGAAAAGTGGGTGGTCAGCCTCCACCACAAAAAAATCGACCGTCATATATAACCTTACATGTGTTAAAAATGACGTAAAACAGCATACAAACAAACAAACAAACACACCAGATTGTTAATAGCAATGAAAGTTCGCACAATTAACACCGATGTTACGGCCCTTGATTTTGTTAAAAAATCTATATTTTGCCCCATTAAGACGATAAGGCCTTGATTAAGCCGGATTTTAATGAAACTTTGCAGGCATGATCAGTACTAAATCTAGTTATGCATATCGTCACATCGTCACCGTGTCCCGGTTGAATGACTTTTGGCGGAGTTATGGCCATTTAAAGGTTTTAATACACAAAGTGTGCCCGGACTATTTTTCCTGAATCCGTGGTCGGATTTGAACAAAACTATGCAGAGATGATCAGTACCAGGCCTAGTGGTGCATATCATCACCGTGTTCCGGTTGATTGATTTTTGGCGGAGTTATGGCCCTTTAAATATTTTAATACACAAACATTTTCTGGCCACATTTCAACGAAACTTTGTAGGGATTATCAGTACTAAGCCTAGTTATGCATGTCATCGCCGTATTTCGGTTGAAAGATTTTTGGCGGAGTATTTGTCCTTAAAAGGTTTTAATACACATATTTTGTCCGGACTAGTTCTTCTGAAATGAAACTGTGCAGGGATGATCAGTACTAAACCTAGTTGTGCATATAATCGCCGTGTTCCGGTTGAATGATTTTTGCGGAGTTATAGCCCATTAAATGCTTTGATACACAGACTGTTCTGAACTCCTGGCCGAATTTCAACGAAATTTGGCAGGGATGATCAGTACGAAGCCTAGCTGCACATATCTCCAATTATGTTTGACACAGTTATTACCCCTTTGTCCGGACTAGTTGGCTTGAATGATCAGTACCAAGCCTAGTTACGCATATTATTGTCATGTTTCGGTTGAATGATTTTTTTTGGAGTTGTGGCTCTTTCATTACACAAGCTTTGTCTAGACAAGTTCTCCACAACCACTGGTCGGCTTTCAACGAAACTTGGTTGCGGCTATCATTGTCGTGTTCCGGTTGAAGGGTTTGTCGGGGAGTTATGGCCCTTTAACGGGTTAGTACACTAACTTTGTACAGATTAGTTGTCCTAAAGTCCTGGCCGGATTTCAGCGAAACTTGGCAGGGATTATCCGTACAAAGCCAAGTTTCGCATATCATCGCTGTGTTCCAAACACAAACTTTATCCGGACTAGTTTTCCTGAACCCTTGGCTGGATTTCAGTGAAACCTTGCATAAATGATCAGTGCCAAGCCTAGTTGCGCATAGTGTTGTCGTGTTTCCCATCACATACTCCTTATAGCCAGTAGAGCGATACAGGCCCTCTTGGGCCTACTCCATATAGCCAGTAGAGCGATACAGGCCCTCTTGGGCCTCTTGTTAATTTTTAACATACATCTTTTTGGCAGACCTTTGTTTAAGCGCTACATGACGTTTTAGAAAGTATGTGCCTTTGTCTAGTTCAAAGCTTCACAGACAGGTTCTTGCACTAAATACTGAAACATTTTATGTTGATTTCATTTCACTACAACGCAAAGGGGTGATACTGTTAGAACGATGTATGTATACTGAACCAAACAGCTTACGCACCAGTAGACAATACCTTTAATATCTCAACAATAAAAATCAATAAATCAAAACAAATTTCATCCTGAACGAGTCTTGGCAATAACGACTGTAAATTTGAAATCATTCAAATCACCTGTCTCCAACACTACCAGCCGTTATATAATAAGTTCATACATTAAAGGTATTGTCTACTGGTGCGTTAGCTGTTTAGTTCAGTATAGTTGACGATATAAGCATGCAAAATTACCCCTGTACGTTACTACACCATAGATTAATGGGTTCCATTGTTCTGAATGTGGGCTCCTGTCCAACTCCGGCGGCATTCTGATCTTGAATATTGCACTTTCTAACAATGAAACGTAAAATTTGAAATGATATAGTTTAACTTATATGAGTAACCATATAAGATTGCGTTAAGGATATTGATACAACATAAATAACATTACATTCGCTGCAATTGATCAAGCCAATGACGAAAACAAAGGACACACAATTTACTGTTAATACGGAGAGATTACCGTCTCGCTTATTTATTATTCAGTATTGTAGGTTGGTTGGTTAGTTGAATGGTGTTGTACGTCATTTTCAGCACATTATATGCTATATAGGACGGTCTATTTGTTCGTGATAGAGTGAGACCACCCTCTCTTTCCTGGGTAGAACCAGTACTATATGCCTTCCGCAGTCCGTAAAATGGCGGGAGGCATACGTATACAGCTACTATCACGTCATCTGACACAACCTAATGTTGTACAAGTTCCGATTCAGTCGATAGGATTATTCGGTTGTCTTTTATTCCGGAAGGTGGAGCTTTACCTCAGAACTTTAGGTACTAGTGCACTATGAATGTGGCAACTTGGAATAATGTACATGTTGTAAAGCAATAAACCCAGAGATAAAATCAATTTGCAACTTATTACAAACTTGATGTATGTCATAAAGCAATAATAGCGGTGAAAAACTAATCGTAAAAGGCAATTCACATTATAAATATCTAAAAATAACAACCTTGAAACACGCAATCGGAATCACGTAAATGGCAAACGTGTTAAGTCTTGATGTCTTGAGGTCTAAACGTTCAAATATGACAGTGTGTAGGAGGTAGAGTGAACTGTTACACGCAGCTACTAAATGCTGTATCCAGATGTGCCTTACCTGCAGAGAGTAGTGCAATGGTCTAATCATAAGCGTTTTGAATTGAATTGAATTGGATTTTATAGTCGAACCAACAGCTACGGTAATATGGCGACTCGCCAGCTTCACATGGTGGAGGAAGACTCCAGCTGCCCCTCCGAGGAATGCTCTGGCACGTTCGGGCATCTTTGAAGAACGATCGATGTTCCGCAAGCTAGGTGGGGGAAGACCCATGTGTCCCTCCGGGTAATTTCCGTGCACGGGCGGGTAGAACCACAGACATTCCACAAGTCAGCTGGATAGCGTCCTCAAATAAAAATTCATAGGCCCATGAGTGATCGAACCCACAGCGGTGACGGCATGTGATTTTAAGTCAGAGACTCGAGCTTTTTAAACCAATAGAATAAACTATATATTAAACGTTTTGAAGGCATTTGTGAAGTGAACGCATGTTTTTTTGCAGTTATGGGCTAATAGAAAGGTAATCATGAAAATATCTCTCTTATTCTGAAATAGTATGGAGCTCTTAAACAAACGACTGCGCACGGATTTATGATTAAATCCGGAAATCCGGAAAATAGGTGTCATGTGCATTTGAGGTTTTTGATCTATATACACTATAGTTCACCAATCTCATTTCGAAATATGTGCCATATAACTTCAAACGTTTGAGACCATTTTTTTACATATAAACTTGATTGCATTTTGATGAAATTTCACAAGATATTATACTTGTATTAAAGTTTAAAACGCCTGATTCTTTGACAATAGCGAGACTCTTGAAACAAATAAGTTAACATGGCTATGGGGAGGACCGAACCCGCGACCTTTCGATCTAAGGTTCGGCGCTCCACCTCTGGACCACTCAGTCCAATAATACAGTAGTGAAGTAGATATAATCAGATGATGAGGTCCTCCCAATATAGTTTTTGCATGAAGCCAACATAAAAGAGAATAAAAGCAGTTGTTTCATTAGTTATGTTTTGAGTTTATTTGTATTCTACAAGCAATGAATTATCAACACAGCTATTTTGTAAATTATTTGTTTTTATCTCCATCAAGGTAAAGTTGAATATATACTGAACACTGCTATTGAAAGAAAAAACTTTACTCATATTTCAGTTTATATACCTTAGCTAATCGGCCATGTAGCATGTTTGCAATTGAATTGAATTGGATTTTTAGCTCTACTGATCAGAGATCAGCAGAGCTTATGCCGTGGTGCGGCGTCCGTCGTCCGTCCGTCCGTCTGTCTGTCCGTCTGTCTGTCCGTAAACTTTTATTTGTAGCGACAACTCCTCTGAAACTACTGGATGGATATTCATGAAACTTTACAGAAATGTTGCCCATAAAGTCTAGTTGATCCTAGCAAAAATTCATGTTGATGTGAAATCCAAGATGGCCGCCAAAGCTAAAAATAGAGTTTTAAAATACAAGTTTGTAGCGACTACTTCTTGAAAACTATAAGTGATATTGATATGGGACTTTTTCTAAAATGATCAGCATGACATGATGTTGGTCCTTGTCAAAAATCGTTATGATTCAACGTTAAACATGGCTGCCAGCGGCCATCTTTGTTTACATAGAGTTATATAGTAAAAACTTGTAGCGACTACTCCTCTGAAACTACTTGACGGATGTTCATGAAACTTCACAGGAATGTTGCTCTTGATGTCTAGTTGATCCTAGAAAAGTTTCAGGTCGGCCGAAAATTCAAGATGGCCGCCACAGCTAAAATAGATTTAAAATAAATAAGTTTGTAGCGACTACTTCTTCAAAACTATAAGAGATATTGATATGGGACTTTTTCTAAAATGATCAGTATGACATTATGTTGGTCCTTGTCGAAAATCGTTTTGATTTGACGTTAAACATGGCTACCAGCGGCCATCTTTGTTTACATAGAGTTATATAATGAAAACTTGTAGCGACTACTCCTCTGAAACTACTTGACGGATTTTCATGAAACTTCACAGGAATGTTGCTCTTAATGTCTTATTGATCCTAGCAAAATTTCAGATCGGCCGGAAATTCAAGATGGCCGCCACGGTTAAAATAGATTTTCAAAAAACAAGTCTGTAGCGATTACTTCCTGAAATCAAAATCAATCAGTAGAGCTTCAAGGTCATTGACCTCTTGTTAATAGTCGCACCAACAGCTAAGCTCATATGGCGACTTTCCAGCTTCCACTGGTGGAGGAAGACCCCAGGTGCCCCTCCGGGCAATTTTCGTGCTCGGGCGAGCACCTGGGTAGAACCTCCGACGTTCCGAAAGCCAGCTGGATAGCTTCCTCACATAAAGATTCCTAGGCCCCTGAGGGATCGAACTTACAGCGATGAGGGGCAAATGATTGCAAGTCAGAGACTGACTACTCGGCTACGGACGGCCCCTAGCATGTTTGCAGTAAATAACCAAGTTGTTCATGTTTTTTCAATGACCATTTAGCGTTGGGAAATAGGTCCTTAATTAAAGTTTTTGTTCTTGGTTGACGTGAGAGGACCGTCTTGTCTATATATAAAACTATGGAGGCATGTACACATCATATCGTAATTCCATTAACGGATCTAGAGGCGATAATAATAAAATAAAAACTTTAGCTATTTCATTTTGCTATCCGAGTTGTTTATAGATTTCAGTTTACATGCACTACACACAAATAACTACTTCTCAAAAATGTCAAGTCCTACAGTAACTGTATATGAAAGTATATAATAAAGGAAACAAGAGGCAGGGGGGCCCTAGATCGCTCAACTGGTAATCATGGCAACGAGTCTTGCTTTGTCTGGTCTGGCATGGGTCTTTTTTAATTTGTCTCACTTTCTTCTATAAATGAGATTCTTAAAACAAGTGGGGGTTGGCGGTGTGGGGGTGGGGGAGTACGGGGGTGGGGTGGGGGGGGGGGTTGATATTAACATTCTAATACAAAGTTGGTATAGATCAGATAACAAATGAAGTAACTACCGATTTAACAAAGGAAAATACAATATAGCATTTTTTTAATAAATCAAGGGTCGTTACTAACAAGATCTAGCTGGTTTTCGAACTTGCCCAAGATGTCATTGATATACAGCGATTTGCCCAACTAGATATCATACTGATTTTTCCTGACAAATTTCGTAGAAATCGAACAAGCCGTTTAGGAGGAGCAATATGCACCAATAGACATCATACCAATGCTTCCTGCTAAGTTTCGTAAAAAAACACAAATGAATAATAAAAAAAACTTTAAAAAACCCATTAAAACAATAATTAAAAAAAATAAATAAAAAAACCTTGAGTAATTTGGTTAAGATTGCTCAGGAAATGTGGCCTGTATCGTGATAACAACATGTAAAATTGCATTGTTTGCTAATTAATGGGCTATAACTCTGGTGTTACTGGTCCGATCTTGCCCATTATCGACTTTATGGTAATATACAATCTGTGAAATTTGGTTAAGATAGCTCAAGTAATGTGGCAAACAAGCAAATTGTTGAAGACGGACGATGGACGAAGAGTGGTCACAATAGCTCACCCCTTGAATACTTCGTGCTCAGGTGAGCGAAAAAGAAACGCAACTCGGGATTTTGTGCTATATATTGTATGTATAATATGCTGCTGTTAATCGAATGGTACACGATTATATTAGATCTTTCCTTACAGAATAAACAAACAAACTAAATTAACACATAATTCCTCAAATGTTTTCCCTTCAAAGTTTCATTATTCCATTTGATAGAATACGCGCTTGGCTCAAGCAGGGGAGCAAACTTAGAATGTGACATTTGGCAATCGTTTTACATTGAATATACAGTACTAAAATAGCTCAGATTTCCAAAGCGGAACTTCAACATTTCTTAATTTCATGTTACAAAATGTACTGTGATTCAAAAGGTCCACATCAGCACAGTTTTGACCTTACTCTAATTAGCTGCAACCCCTTTTGTTACAAAACGTCTTTGGATTACATGGAGTAGTATCAAGTTTTATATAGCGGAAATTCCCGAGTTGCGCTTCTTTTTTGCTTAAGTATACTTATGATGCGGCCCAGTAGTTTCAGGCACTTCCGATGTAATAAATTAATTATTCCATACATTATTTATATAAGTGAAGCGCATAATAAATAACTTATATTTGGATAGGCTTCCACTATTTTTCAGCATGGACCCCGTTTCATTAAACTTTGATTGTTAATTAAATTTTAAAATCGTACACATTTCGTCAACAAATGTAGACAAATATGTGTGCGCGTAGAGCAGTAATACCACATGAATAATAAAACGAAATGAAATCAGGTTTGTGGGTAAAGTGGAATACATAGTATAGTAAAGCATTTAAGAAATTTACGATCAGAATTGTCGTAAGTTTTTTCATAAAACGGGGCCTTGGAAATCATCTCCAGTTTCTTTAAACAGTATCACAGTAATAATACTAAATTAATGAATCACAGGAAATTGCTTTGCGTAATTTCCTGTTATTCAGTTAGTGGGAGAAACACAATTTCCAATCGAAAATGACATACACACATTTACTTTGATTTTAACCTGGCAGTGTAGAGTTTTGTTGCCAACTGTAGCATTTAACCGTGTACAGTGTATAGGTAATGGGTTTGATGCCAACTGTAGTATTTAACCGTGTACAGTGTATAGGTAATGGTTTTGTTGCCAACTGTAGCATTTAACCGTGTACAGTGTATAGGTAATGCTTTAAATGTACAGATAGTGTATAGGTAATGCCTAACATAACGTGGTCCCGCCTTAATTCCATTAAGCGGTCTGAAAGCTAAGTATATTAGCAGGATTGTAGAACGGTTATTTCGACAGTTTTGCTAAAAATTGCGATAACCTATTTAAAATAGCTATAAATGTTTGAAATTGTGAAGAAATGCTGATGTTGTTTTTTTATTAAAAGACGTGCGAAGAGATTTTGATGGTTTTTTTTAATGAAAGACGTGTGAAGAGATACTGATGGTTTTTTTTATTGAAAGACGTGTGAAGAGATACTGATGGTTTTTTTTATTGAAAGACGTGTGAACCGATACTGATGTGTTTTTTTAGCTCTACTGGCCAAGGGCCAGCAGAGCTTTTGGGATGGTGTGTTGTCCGTCTTCCGTCGTCCGTCGTCCGTTAACTTTTCTTCAAACGACTTCTCCTCAGAAACAGCTTGGCTAATTTTGACCAAACTTCACATGGATAATCCTTAGTTGAATGCCTTTTAGATTTGTTAGAATTAGGTCAGCGCAACATCCAAGATGGCTGTCATTACCATATATGGTCGAAACCTTAAAAAATCTTCTTCTCCAGAACCGCTGGACAGATTTCAACAGTTTTTCTTTTAAAATGATCGCCAACGCCTAGACTATAAAGTTTGTTCAAATAAAGTCCCCGGGATCAAAAATGGCCGTGCCCCGGGGGTCCAAAGTTTGTATATTGAGGTTTTGCATGTTTTTCATTAAGACATATAGGAAAATACTTTAAAAAATATTCTTATCTGAAACCACAAGGCACAGAGCGCTCATGTATTACATGTAGCATCAGCTTATGGTCCTCTACTAAGTTTGTTCAAATGGTGACCCTGGGGTCAAATTTGTCTCCGCCCCGGGGTCACTGTTTTACATAGACTTATATAGGAATTTTTTTTAAAATCTTCTTCTCGGAAACTACGACAGCCAGAGGTTTCATATTTTGCATTTACTATAAGCTTAAGGTCCTTTACCAAGTTTGTTCAAATGGTGACCCTAGGGTCACATTTGGCCCCGCCCCAAGGGTCACATGTTTTATATAGACATGTATAGGGAAAAACTTAAAAAATCTTCTCTGAAACAGCAAGAGCCAGAGGTTTTGCATTTGATATAAGTTTGTGGTCCTCTACCAAGTTTGTTCAAATGCTGACCCAGGGGTCACATTTGGCCCCGACCCGGGGGTCACAGTTTTACATAGGCTTGTATAGGGAAAATCTGAAAAAGTTCTTCTTCTCTGGAACCACATGGCACAGAGCTCTCATGTATTACATGTAGCATCAGCTTATGGTCCTCTACTAAGTTTGTTCAAATGGTGAACCTGGGGTCAAATTTGTCCCCGCCCCAAGGGTCACAGTTTTACATAGACTTATATAGGATTTTGTTTTTAAAACTTCTCGTAAACTACAAGAGCCAGAGGTTTGATATTTTACATTTATTATAAGCTTATAGTACTTTACCAAGTTTGTTCAAATGGTGACCCTGGGATCACATTTGACCCCGCCCCAAGGGTCACATGTTTTACATAGACATGTATAGGGAAAAAACTTAAAAAATCTTCTTCTCTGAAACTGCAAGAGCCAGAAGTTTAATATTTTGCTGTTGCAATAAGCTTATGGTCCTTTACCAATTTTGTTCAAATGCTGACCCTGTGGTCACATCTGGCCCCGCCCCGGGGGTCACAGTTTTACATCAATGCTTGTTTTAAATTGTTTAATTTCTTTTTTTTTTATTCTTTTTATTTGATTTTTTTTTTGATTTTTTTTTTAAATTTTTATTTTTTTTAATTTTTTTTTAATTTTAATTAAATCTACTGGCCAACTTGGAAAACCAGCCAGATCGGACCAGTAATGACGGAGTTATGGCTCTTGATAAATTTAAAAATGCTATATTTTGCCTCTTTAAGATGATAGTCACTCGCTTCATTGATGCCATAAGAGCCATATTAGCCAGTAGAGCGTCCACAGGCCCTCTTGGGCCTCTTGTTTATTGAAAGACGTGTGAAGATATACTGATGGTTTTTTTTATTGAAAGACGTGTGAAGAGAAACTGATGATTTTTTTTTTATTGAAAGACGTGTAAAGAGATACTGATGTTTTTTCTTCATGAAAAACGTGTGAAAAGATATTGATGTTTTTTAAGCTCCCTGAAATTTGCGGGGGAGCCTATAGTCGCCGCTTTGTCCTTCCGTCCTCCCTCTGTCCCACTTTTGTCCGGAGCATTACTTCAAAACTACGGATGGGACTGCAATGATACTTCACACAATGATAGAAGGCAACGAGAGGAATTTTATAGTGCAAGAACCGTAACTCTGTCATCATTCAAATTAGAGTTATTGCCTTTGTAATTTTATACTTAGAATGTTTGTCCGGAGCATAACTTCAAAATTACTGATGGGACTGCAATAAAGCTTCACACATGATAGAGGGCAATAAGAGAAAGTGCAGAGTGCAAGAACCGTAACTCTGTCATCATTACAATTAGAGTTATTGTCCTTTGTAATTTTATGCTTAGTATTTTTGTCCGGAGCATAACTTCAAAACTACTGATGGGATTGCAATAAAACTTCAAACAATGATAGAGGGCAATGCGAGGAAGTGCAGTGTGCAAGTACCGACGTTTTTTATTTATTGAAAGACGAGTGAATAGATACTAATGTGTTTTTAACTGAAAGAAGTCTGACGAGATACTGATGTTTTTGTAGTGATTTTTTTTATTGAATGTCGTTCGAAAAGACACTGAAACGTTTTTAAGTCGTTTGGAGATATGTTCAAATCGATGGCTAAATCGTGTATTGAAAGACCAAATTAATGCAACTCATTCTAGGGAGAGTTATAAAGGTGGTAGTGGCATGGTTAACGTAGCAAAACATATAAATTATAAAAGTTTGTCAAACACTAAAACATCAACAATAGAATTGTGGCGTGCGTGGTCCAGGGGTAGAGCTCCGTATTCCAAATCGGGAAGTCCTGGTTTCGATCCTCTTTGCGGTCATTGCTTAGTACTGGTTCTCCAAAGGAAGCCTTCAAGAGAGATTAATATAAGTTTACAAGAACTTTTTAGTGGATATACGTCTTAGCTAAATAAACGGTTCCAGCAACATGAACTGGAAATGAAATGCATATCATGGGTGATTCAAATTCAATCTCTTAAGTCAAGACAATATACGCAGGAGGAACCTTATCATGAAATTTCTCATTTAATAAAACAGCCGACTTTAATAACTACGCGTTCCTCAACGCTCATAGATCATATTTAAACAAACCAACCCCATAAAATAATTGAAGTGCATGTGTCTTGATCACTATCCTATTTGTTTTGCTAGAACAAAATATAACACCGTTTAAAAAGGAGAAGAGCACAATATTAGTAAACTTCAAAGTTTTAAACTAGTTGATGAAAGTAGATATACAATGTAGCATGCAAGAAATAAAGGAACACAGACAACCAAAACAGGCATTGAAACAAACAACAATTACAGGGATAAATAAGAGGCAAGATGTGACATCACAAACATAAGATGGTTGACAATAGGTCTGCAGCATTGGAATGGTCAGTGGAAAAAAAACTCTGAAGGTTTATACCAGGTACTAGGAAGCACCGAACCTCACTTTTACCCCACATATATATATCCTAATAAAATAGGGGAGTGTAAATGCATAATTCCCTGCCAGGCTATATTCTCTAAGAAAGCAGCATCGATGGGCAATAAATGAATGAGACACAGATGATCATGTACATATGAATATAAAAAGAAAATGCTTAGAAAGCCAGAAAGTAAGTACCCAATAACTTGGAAAAAGGCAGAACAACAAGATAATACAATAATTATTGACCGATAACGAATTTACTTAATGTCTCAAAAGGGATTGAGAAACATTTTGCATTTTAGCATTTAATCGCTGACATTAATAATTATAACTTGCTGCATACATATCAATCAGAATTTCGGTGATGACCTTGCTATCGACTGGCATTTGTAGAATTAGTAGATAAATAGTCGGCTTCCATTTACAAACGAGATGTAAATAGGTCATTTCATACTCTTTTCATATATCACGGTAGCGTTGTCTGCGCAGTGTAGCCGCGGTAAAATGCCTTCCCGAGTTTGCAATCAAAACTGTTATTTATTCCGATATTTGGAGATATGTATATACCTATATCGGTGGTACATTCAAAAATACTGTTTTCTTACCATAATTTTGAATAGCTAGTTCCATTATTACAGCCTTTAAAGGCGCTGAGTATTGTTTAATCACCCTTTGGAAATGTTGTCTGTTGTTTTGACTGTTGCTTGTGATATGACTAAATTTTATTTTGTTGATTTCGCCCATTGTTTTTTTCCGTTTAGGGCAAAGCATTTTGGTTATTGAATGGTATAAAAGTTCCACATTGGCGGTTACATGTTTACCGTCATATGCATACCGTATTAGGAATGGCTTAAATTGTCGTTCTATTGACATTTTAAATACAGAGTTTTGTTCAACCCGGGGCTTGAGTGTGTGAATGGTAGCTATAGTCTCAGTCAAACCGAGGCTGCGATATTGTTTAATATTTATCGTGTTCGGCGATTTCCAAATGTCTTCTTTCATACTCTTTTCAATATCCAAGAAAAGCATTCGATGTGGATGATCACTAACTTCATGCGACGACATATCTTTTCATAAATAGAAAACAACTCACAATACTGGTTTGAATCATACTTAACTGATAGACAGCAAAGCATTATGTCTAATAAACGGCAATCTTTTCCTGAAACGTCTGATGCTTCGTAATGGCTTTGCCTCAGGTCAAGTTCTTTGTTGTTTCCTTTTAGTACACTTGATGCAGAGACTAGGCCTATATATATATTTTCGAAGCTAATACAGACTAAGACATTAAACTTCTGACAGATGCTGAAGGCGTTAATAATGACTTTTGTTTAATAAACAAATTTATATAAATATTGACAAACCATTTACAATGTGTATCTGGTCAAAACATAATGTTGCACTGTAGATTAAATGACCGGATGCAGCTAGATACACATTCGAGCGGCAAGCAAATATACTTACCTTGCAATAATATCACACAGAAGATAACGCTTCCTGCATGAAGTGATCTCCAAATGTATAGACCCAACTAGCATAAAATAATATTATATCTCATACATAGTACCACTCATGGAATATGCATGGCTTATATGGGGTAGTTTCATATTGAGCGTATAACAAGGCTACAGAAAAATAGCCGTGAATATTATACTTCAAACAGCCGTGAAAATTATACTTCAAATAACCACGAATATTATACCTCAAGCAAACATAATGACGTCGTAACAGAGTTTATGGCACTCGCACAAAATCCTAGGAATTTCATTGGATTAGAGCGGTCACATGGTGACCCTCTATTATTCTATATTGGGTCATTAGATTTCATAGAGGGTCACTAAAACAATATGGACTACAATTTTGATTCAGAGTTTAAATCATTTGCAAATAGTTCTTTAAATCGTTAGTAACAAACGTAATAAGTAAATTTAATAATGTTATTAAACTGTACGGGTCGTGACGTCAACGTCATGACGTCAAATTGCGCGAACGTCTCAATGACGTTGACGCTCCATTATAATGGGTTAAATATCGGCGTTTGCCTTATAAAAGGTGCTCGATGCAATAAATCAGTTATTGGGTTTGTTACTGACCCCCTACAGAAATATGTGGGTTCAGTCAGATGTATAGGGGGACTCGGCTATCGCCTCGCCCCCTATAAATCTTACTGACCCCACATATTTCTGTAGGGGGTCAGTAACAAACCCAAGTTCTCCCAATAAAACTGATGGAACTTTTCGCAACGAGTGCACGCACTATCGTATTTATGATGGCTTTTGATGGGATGTACTTTTATTTACACTGTATTGTCAAGCTGAGGACTGGAGACAGGATAATAGCGGGTTTTGTACACTTAGAATCGATTAAAGCTAACCAGTGGGCCTTATTGCCTACGCACCGTCTTATTGCCTACTCACCACCGTCTTATTGCCTACTCACCGTCTTATTGTCTACTCACCGTCTTATTACCTACTCACCGTTCCAAATAGGTAACCCTGTCTTCACCACTCTTTGTGTTGTGTATTGTCCTTTTTCATTGTAGAGTTAATCTGCTCTTTGTAGTGTAGCGCGGATCTACGTTGGAATTGCGTTTGGGTACTGTGATTTCTATATCATTATTTTTACTCCAGAGACGGTATGTGAACTGGCTCTTGTCTCGAATATCAATGGATATTAACTAAAAAGAATGCTAAAATTGACATTTTAGTCATCTAATCTGTTAATGGGCTGGTGAAGACGGTCATTGAAGTGGCTGATCCCCTAGTAACTATATGTTTGCTAATAATGAATTTATTTTATATTTTAATACATACGCTTCATCTTGCCTCTTTTTTTTTGAGAGCCAATTTGTCATTTTAAGGGAAATAATAATTTGTCTGATAGTCTTACTTTGGTTTACCGTGTACGCGTGAACTATATCAGCTTTGCAAGTTTTCACTTTTTTACTTGAAATAAAAACGATTTATCACCGTCCTAAGCGCGACATGTTCAACACAACGACCGTGGAATAAAAAATATACCTAACACCTGAACGTCTGCCATTTCACTGCCATGTGAGTCCATGATATGCCCCCTTATTTCGCGAACATCAGTCGGGGATAGTTTACGGTCTGAGAATGTCGCTAACGGTTGCCATAAACAATACTTTGTTTCTGTCGTCCATTTAAGTGGCTCACCCAATTATGTGGCGCCGACATTTAATAGGATATCATATAATGTGTAACGTTAAATTACGTCACGCTCTTCGGGCATTTTAAGGTCGCGAATCAATGAAATATCATTAGAATCGATACGTCTTGTGAAATTAAGACCCAGTGCATGACATTGCGTAGACATCGATCATTCTTACAGTAAAACGTATATCGTCGACAGCTGTAATGAGTCCTTAAACTGTATTTTGTGTTTTTTATTTTTTTAGGTTTGGAGTTTAATCAGTGATATTGCACTTTCAATTCAACTAGACGCAAACAGATGAATATTACATTTTGGTAAGTACTGCTTTTTTCTAATATTTATGTTTAGCAGAATTTAAAGATTGAAGTGTATTGCACTGAACGTGTAGTTTACATTTTTTTTAATATTAAAAACACATTTTGATAATATCACAATGTTTTATTGATGAGAACGAATCATCATCTTCAACACATCGGATCAGTGTACTTATTTTCACCGCTTTTTTGCTGGTATTCCTATAGGCCAGTTTTTGAGGGCGTAGGACAGCTTGAACAGCGCTTTAATTAAACAATGTTTGATGTTTTAAGCACATTTCACCGAGTACTAAATATCCCTTTAAACAGTTTCAAATTTTGCCATGCAATACTCTTTTATGGATGCTATGGATACATTAAAGGGAGGTAATTTGATGTAATTTGATGAGTTTTGATAATCAAAAGGTGCTACCTACACAATCGGTGTTGTATTCTTCTTTAATTGTTTTTTTCGAAAGGAACGTATTAGACAAATTGAGTTATTTTTTGTAGATTCTATGAGTTTTTACCAAAAATGCATGGTTTAAGAAAAAGAGGGATAAATCCCTTGTGTAACGAACTTTTCAAAAAAAAAATTTGTTTGGACTAATGGTGTTGGTCGATCTAATTATTCTATATACATAATTTATTATTTCCTGATTTATAATAAGGGAACGCATAAGGGATACTTTTTATTTTTCCTCAGTATATAGATAGATAAACTTTATTAATACAAAAGACCAAATGGCCTATCAGTATACAATACAAAATACACATCATATTTATAATTAAACAGTCAATGGTTAGCAGTCATCAGTTTTAACAGTATTACTAGTATGAATATATTCATTTCAAACATGTATTATACATATAATCGTTATAACCTTTTATTTTCTTATTTTCTTAAGGTAAGGCTTACATCAAAGTAAAAAAGTATATGACTTTTCACATCAGACAGATATGTCATTGACTTTATATGATAAATAAGCAAGTAAGAGGAGGAATTCCCCTATATTATATCGTAAGTTTCGTTTCTTTTTTGAAAGCTTTTAAAAATATAAATAGCGAGATTTCTAACAATTTTAACATTTTTTGATTGCAACAATTCTATAAATTTGGGTATATTTGGTCTTTTCCAATAAAACTTTTTAATATACACCTCTCTAAAATCATAATAAAGTGGACATTCTAGTATAAAATGAAATTCGTCCTCTAAAGAATTACAAAGTTTACATTTTCTTTCTGAAAGTGGTATTTTTGTAGGTTTGTGCCACCTTCCAGTCTCTATTTCAAGTCTGTGAGATGACACTCTAAGTCTAGTTAACGCTAATCTAAATTTTTTGATAGTAACGTTATCTAAGTAGGGTTTAAAACTGAATTCCGAGAATAAAATGTAACAATTTGCTCTAGTTGAATTTGATAAATTTTCGTTCCATTTCTGTACAAAAGTATCATTTAATCTCTGAGTAAATAGAGAAAGAAAACTATTTACATTTCCCACCCCTTGAAAAAACCATACATCATAAAATCCTAATCTTTCAAGAACATTTTTCACAGATCTCACCCAAGAAATCTTATTTGGATATTTGTCTAAGTCTGCTAACAGTGTATTATATGTAATTTTAATATATTTTAACTCATTGCATTTCAAAAGTTTAAACCAATAACGAATAATAGCTTTCATTCTATATTGTTGTAATGTAGTTCTTCCTAACTCTCCATAAATAAAATCGTTTTGAGTTTGAATTTTTACTCCTAATAAATGTTTACAAAATTGTAAATGAACTCGTTCGATTACTTTAGCCTCTGAAAACCCCCAAACTTCAGCCCCATAGTTCAAAATAGGTAAAATTAGTTTATCAAATAAATCTAACATATGACTCACAGATATATCATGAAATTTATACACATATGATTTTAATTTGTATATTGCTTTGAGAGCTTGTCCCGCTAGTGCCTCGTGGGTTTCTCTGAAAGACCCACCAGTTGTAAAAACTATCCCTAAATACGTAAATTTGTTGACAATGTCAAGTTGTGAACCATTATAGATAAAATGTATATTTCTTCTGTTTCTCCCACCTTTTTTAAACACCATAACTTTTGTTTTATTCACATTTACAGTAAGTTTCCATTTAGTACAATAATCACTCAAAATATTTAAACCATCCTGTAAACCGCTCTCGTTTTCTGAAAAGATAACTATGTCATCAGCGTAAAGAAGTAAACACAACTTTAACATACCCATATCAATTCCCGTATATCCTTTTAAAATAAAAGTTTCTTCAAGGTCATTCAGATACATGGAAAACAAAAAAGGTGACAGACATTCACCCTGAGCGACTCCCAGAAAACATGTATACTCTTCGCTCAACTGATTCTCATATTTAACACGTGATTTTACATTTTTGTACATAGATTTAATAACTTCTAAGATTTTTCCTCTGACCCCAGTCTTTATGAGTTTATACCATAAAATATCTCTTACAATAAAATCAAAGGCTTTGGTAAAATCAATAAAGGCGACATATAATTTTTTGTTATCATTCAACAAATGGGATATTACACCGTGTACAATAAATATATTATCAATAGTTCCCATATGTTTTCTAAAACCAGCTTGTGCTTCTATATAAACTTGATATTTATCCGCCCATTCGTTTAATCTATTGTTTAAAATCCTTGTAAAAAGTTTTCCCAAAGTACTAAGTAAAGTTATGCCTCTATAATTTTCCGGTTTATTAACATCCCCTTTTTTGTGCAATGGTATGACATAACCTTCTGACCATTTTTCTGGGAAATAGCCCTGGTCTAAGATTTTGTTGAACAATTTACTTAAATAACCAATTAAATAGTTGATCCCATACTTAAAAATTTCGTTAATGACAAGATCTGGCCCTCCTGAACGGTTTAAACCTAATTCCCTACATGCTTTGCTTATTTCACCGTGTGTTATTTTGTGATCTAATTCTTCAAACATGATTTGTATTTCACCATTAAGATATCTTTCATTAAAAAATATAACATCTGGTTGAAAAATATATATATATACTACTCAAAATTTGCTAAGGGTCACTTTTTTGCAGTCTAAATTTCTTGCTGAAATAAATAGCACTATTTCTATTTTACATCAAATTATTTAGGGCAGTGTGATCTCACGACGATTCAAATTGTGGAATTGTGAAATTGTTGAAGTATCAATGAAATTAATATCATTATTGTGAATTAATTTCTAATAGAATTTTATGGAAGAGTAAAAATGATCCTTAGCAAATTTTGAGTAGTATATAATATTATATAGCTTTCCTCAATCGTATTCCATTTGTTGTTCAGTATGCCAACCCATGTAAAACAGGCATCGTCAATAAATTTGTTCCACAACAATTGCCAGAATAAATATTGAAAATAATTAGTAACGTTTCCTCTATTCTACAGTTTATATCATTGAACATGTGTATATTTGCTAATGTATATTTTGTGAAAAGATTAATGGCCACTGCCTTTCTCTTTTTCCCACTTAAAATGAACAAGTACATGTTTAAGGAGTTTCCGTACTCTTTACAACGCTGTATAAACTTGAGTTTGATATGATTCAGAGCTGTTGTACTCGTTATTCTTGTTACTATACTCAGCAAAAATAGAAACTTCCCTCTTTTAAGCTGTGATTTGCATAGGGTTGACTTTGTTACACTTTGAACACCAATCTAGATACACTTTCATCATTTTATACTTATCACTCAGTCATTCTGATCAATATTAATAATCATCAAACACCAAAGTTTGTCTGTTGTTGCTAAAACATGTTTTTTTCAAATTGCGAAATCAATATATTTTTATTATAAAGGGAGGTAATCTGAAAATATTCGTTCTTGAAAGCTGTATGGCGCAAAAATGAGTGAAAAGATCAGCGTCTTTTCTCTGTTTTTGTGATGATGAGTCATTTTCTGTTTATTTCAATATAACAAATCTGTGTTAAATTTGCCCACAAGTTTGATTCAAAGAAAATTGTTTTTATGACAGTGCTGGCCTTTAACAAAGGTATTGGCATATAAGATTAAATAAAGTATAATTTCATTGCGTCTAAATCTATGGGTAAAGTTGGGGACGTTTCTATTTTTGCTCAGTATATTATGCTGCAACTATATGCCGTTATGCGCGGCCTTAAAATCCACGAAACAGAAAATGCTATAACAATTATGATTATGAGTTGCTGTGGAGCGAATAGCGTATTTCAGTCCAGTGAGAAGTGAGAATCTAAAAAAATCGAGAGTTCGTAGATATACTGAAAGGAAAAGGAAACGCATAATCGAGATATTGCCTATACTACAAAATTATATACATCTAATTCCACGTAATATTCCAGATATATCTCAACGTGTTTTGTTCAAAAAGGGGCTACAACTAATTACAGAAAGGACAACTTTGTCATGCAGTAGACCTTTTAATCAAAGTATACGTTTTTACACGAAATTCATAAATGTTGAAGTTTCGCTTGAAAAAGTCAAGCCGTTTGATGTTAAGAGATTGCAACGTTTTAAAGCCTAAGTTTGCTCACCTGCTTGAGCCAAATGAGCATTCTGTCGATAATGACACTTTAAGGGGTTAACCATTGGTGTGTTTGGTGCTGTTTAAACCTTCTTTCCGAAAGAACATGCCTAATGTCGCCCTGTACTATTCGATTAGCAGTAGCATATTAAACATACACTATATAGCGGAAAATCCATTATGCGTTTCTTTTTTCTTTCAGTAAGAATGAAAACGTTTGAGCTTTCTCACGTTGAGATGTGAAAAAATAACACGTTATTTACGACTCAGTTAAAATAAGTTTGGGACTTACTAAATATCTGTGCAGAACACTAACATTCGGTGATTACTGAAAAGAACTCTTAATACTATTAAACCTTATTGATTTAATGTATTTTCTATCCAATGATAGGATTTTCATTTCAACTTTCAGAGAAAAAGTTGCTTTTGAAACCGGTGGTCTGAGCTTTTACATATGATTATTATTCCTTTTTCAAGACTTCCAAAGGAAAACAAATGAGCTATATTCTCAGATAGAAAGTTACTTTTGAAATTAAAAAGCAGTAATTCCGACATCCTACTGTTAAAATGAAAATGTATATTGTTATTTTTATTTAAATTGAATTGAAGTGATTTTAGGAGGTTACACCATTTAGTAAAAGTACTAATGTTCCCTTAGGCTCTCTTTACAAAGCAACATAGTAAACAAAAACATATATACACGTTTATAGCCGCACAACAATATTAACAATGAAAACAAAAGAGTTCACAAAAAATAAAAATCTATATTACGATTCAATAACAATTTTAATGAAAACAATTTCAGTAATATAGTCCTTTTTAGCCGTTTTTTTTTTTGAGAAACGAAAATCGGCTTATATATTGGCGTAAACCGGGCGGGCGGCGGATGGCGGGCGTCCGCATTTTGTGTTTTCTATATAGCTCAGCATTACCATGTCCGATCTTCATCAATCTTTAATAGCACCTTCCTCTCATCAAGCACTGACTTTACCCTGAAAAACTAGGTCACTGTGACCTACTTTCTCTAAAACTTGTTAACCTTTTTGTTTAGGTTTCGACGGGTGTGTGGAATAAACCTTTTGTTATATCTCAGCATTACCATGTTCGATCTTCATCAAACTTTAACAGCACATTCCTCTCATCAAGCACTGACCTTAAGCTGAAAACAAGGTAACTGCAACCTACTTTCTCCAAAATAACATAACATAAAAAAGCATCCTCCCACTCTCAAAAACATCCATTTAGAAAAGCTCTATTAAATAGTTTCACCAAACACACAGGCACTTATCTTTCCCATTTTGGAAAACCCGGCTTTAACGCCACCAGGCGTTTATCCACTTTCTATAATTGTTGTAACTGAACGGCAAGATATTATATGCTCTGGGATTTCGTTCCAAATTACTGGCAACATATTTCCTTTAAAAATCTCCTTATTTGGATTAGGAATCGTAAAGTTAATATCACAATGAGATCGTAACTTGTTAACTGAGGTGTATGTTCAGGGTCGTAGCTGGTCCGGATTTTAAGTTGTAGACTCAGTCAATAGAGCACCGCAGATGCGAACATGCTAGGAGGTAATGGAGCATGGTCCCCCCGATTCAAAAAATAATAAACGTAAAATGGTGCATTCTAACGAGTTTGGGGGACTTTCTTTGGAAATCAACAGAACTTAAAATTCATCAGTTTTTGGACCCATTTCAAGATTTTACCGGAGAAATGTTTTTCTGAACGTTATAACAAAAAGTCTGTATTACACCAAAACCCTTTTACCCCAGTTAACCCCTCCTCCTTTATTTAATGCATTTTTCGCGTTTTTAGAATGTTTATATCACGGGTCTGCTGTGCCTGTAAGTATAAACAACTATGCCACAGTCAAGGGCGTAGATGACCGATTTCAAGTAGTAGGCCCACGCAATTGAGCAACGCATGTCCGACGTTGCTAGGGGAAGGGTGCGGTGGTGGATTGGGGACGGGGTCGTTGCCTACGAGAATGTTCCCCACGAATTAAAAAAAAGAAATATCGTTAAAATGGTGCATTCTGACAAGTTAGGAAGACATAATCGGAATAAACAGAATATATTATCTTGGAAAGAGTTGTAGGAGTTATAGGCCCTGGCCTGCAACGCCTATAAGCACTAAGCCACTGACTGATAAATAAGCGACAACACTTGCACGCGCCATTACGGTCAAGCCGACGTGTTTACCTAAAGCCCAAAAGGACGGTGACGTTTAATGTTTGTCTGCAATCTTGTCTTGTCGTGCCCTCAATGATGTATTCCCTTGTTGCTCTAGCTTCTGCCAAGTCACTGAGTACCGTCTTTGTGGCTTTCTAGGCTATTGTTCTTTTAGTATTTATATATACACGAGCATCTTTGTGTTTTACTTATATTGTCTATTAATGCTTCATTTTGGTTAGAGAATAATTCATGGCGCTAATTTCTTTATTAACACTGTCCCATTTTATTGGGATGGCAGTAGGGTAAGTGTGAGGTTTGGTGCACCCTAGAACCCCAGCGGCATGGTTTGCCACTGACCGTTTCAAGGCAATAGCCGTATTGTCAACCCTTTTTTTGTGTTTGTGACGTCATATGCCTTTATTCCTTATTAAAATTGCCATTCATGTTTGTCGTTTTGTGTATGTTTGTCGTTTTGCGTGTTTTGGGTTTACTGTGTTCTGTAAAAGCTGCATTTCCTACTTTTATACTTATTTTTTTATAAACGTAACATCTTTTTTACGTGATACAGAAAAACAGACAAGTTCCAACGCAAGTGCTGGGATACATATGTTTGTATTGATTATCAGAAAATAATTATTTACTCACTTCAAGATGAAAATCACCTGATTTTTTATAAAATGTCAAATGTATGCATGCACTAATTCGAAAACTTATTTCATCCAATTTTCTTGAAGTACTTGGTATGCTTCTTTAGTGATTCTTCTGATATTACCGATACGTCAATGACCTCGTCGGTGGTATCGGAATCTGCGGTGAGACGATATCACAAAATGACAATTCCAACATTCTTGGTTGCTGTCTCACTAAAAGCACCAATTGGAATGGCAATAAATAAATGAAATAGCCTGAAATAGGAAATAAGCAGCGATAACTGAGTTGATTGCTAAAACCTAGGTTAACGAACAACTGCATAAGAACCATAAGAGGTATTTCAAATTAAATAAAAGAGTTTATATTATTTAAGTTTTCTGCGTAGTTATATTTCAAATAACATTTGACCGAAATATTTTAAATACATATTCATCAGCTTTGCAAAAGCATATGTGACAAGCAACATAACTCTGTCATATGCCAAAATCAATTGACAGAAAACTGTTCAACATCTGTGTCACAAGCGTTATAACTCTGTCATGCCTTTTGCCAAAAGTATTCCACTTTTCCTCTTTCATTTTTTGCGGTAAACGTTAGCGATCTCTATTGGTGCTACTAGTTTATTGATTTTCTGGTTTAATTCCGTACACAAATCTCATCAAGTCAAACGTATAGGACTGTGGTCATTGAATACTTACCCTTTTATGTGTTATCATTATTTTAAGCAATGCAGAATTATTTCGACTTGTTTTTTTTATCTAACACAACCCATAACAAAGTCAGATATACAAGTCGAACAGGAATTGTAGCATTCAAGGACCACAGTCAACAATAAGCACGCATAGAAAACAAACAATAATTATAAAGATGAATAAAAGGCAAGATACGACATCAAACAAAAACGGGTTGACAGGCTACCGCCCTCCCACACCCACACACTATGTAAAGTAATTAAAAATGCCAATTAAAAATAAAAATAAAAACATTTTCCGTATTGTGCCTATATATTTTTTTTGCGTTTTTCATGACATTTACTAATTAAAACATTGTGTCATGACCATTCCTCACCAACTCTACCTAATTTCTTTCCTTTTATCTACTGATGTATTTTTGACATTTATAGTTAAAACAACATTTCACAACCCCATTTTTTCTTCAATTAAAAACACACTCCCTACATATTTCCTGCTCGATCTCCTATTGTAGCTCTGACCGTTTTAATTATAAACAACGGATCTTAACCCCACCCGCACTAACACACACTCCCTAAGTCTACGTAATGCACGGCGCTAGTTCCGACAGTTTAATTAAAAACAACGGGACACACACGCCATAAATCTGATATAACAGTTGACCTATCAATTACACATTAAGCAAACCATTACATTAAATTAATAATCAAATTCAGGTTTGAACGAGGCTTGAACACATGTCCCATAAACAGTATAATTGAAAAGCTTACGTGAGTGCTCATTTATTTGTTGGCTTAAACGATATTATGGAACGGCTTCAAGATCACAATTTCCCCCGAGTGAGAGATTCAATTCATAGCGTCACGTAACGTCAGAGAAAAAGGATTATCGATCCATATAAAGTGAGTTAGTAAACTCCTAGTACATTGGTTATGTAATAATGTAAATGGTTCCCGCTGATCACTTTCATGGCCTGTGTGAGACTGACAAAATAATCGTTTGTTAAGTTCTGCTTATTTATTTTATTTCTAGCGCTTCTTTTTGTTTTGTTTTGTTTTTAATATACATGTATATATCTATACTCGTATCCCCCCCCCCCCCCCCCACCCCAACCCCCCATTATAGCTCAGAGATATGGGGTGTAGAACTATATTGTGTTGAGTGTATATACTAGTATGCGTGTACATGATTAATGTACGTCCATAACAAAGCAAGCAATTGTGCCGTTCTTGGTGAATGCGGCAGATATCCACCATTCACTACTCAACTTTTATAATCGGTCACGCAGGTTTTTTTGAAAATACGTAACACGAATACTAAAAACTGATAATCACCGAAACACATACCCATATTTTAAAAAGTTTATCAACAAGATTTTAGTCCAATCAAGGCAGATTAAGTTCTAGCGATATTTGTTAAATGACGCCAGTTAAAATTTCAGATGAAAATATGAATTATTAATAAATATATAATTCTTTGAAAAGTGACCGATTATGAAAGTTGAGTAGTGTATATACACATTTGTAACAATTGCATAAAACACTAGTTATGCCAACTTCATGAAAATATCCTCGCAGGACCACGAATTAAAACAATGGAGAAACTCTGTTATTCATAGAAATGAAAGGGTATGCAAGGGTATTTTTGGAGACAGTGAATATCTAGTTCTTCATATTGATTGCGTTTATCTTATTGGTTTTGTAATTAAATATGTTGGGTGCACCAGTTACATTATGTTAGGTGCACCAGTTATATATTTGTATGTTTGTATATAAAATGCATTGCGTTATGGGCCAACAAAAGGAATTGAATATGCAAGCTATGCATAAGATATACTCTATGGCAGAGTGTGCAATTTCATACAATTTGTTATTATGTATAAAATGCTTACATGCTGTATATGTACATTTGTATGAAATAAGGTGACGATTTCCTAAAACTATCAATCATTTACGCCTTATACATTCGACTGGTACCAGTACTATCAGGTTAGTGCTTTAGGTCTATTGGGACTTCTTGCACGTGCTTTAGGTCTATTGGGACTTCTTGCACGTCTTCCTCCGATTGAAGATGATGGGTAGGGGAGTGGCAGCATTGATGACGTCATTCAAAACACGATCCCTATAATCGGTTACACATCATTTGACATCTTAAATTACAAAGACCAACATTTACGTTTGTGCAAAATCAGACTTGGAACTAAAGACTATTGAAAAATCGTGTGACGCCATTTCATTATAAAACAAATGGTAAAATAAATTACGAAAAATAGAATCATACCAAATATTATATGGTTAAATGATTTGTATAATTTACAAGCATTAGCTGGTAATTTATGAGATATACAATTGATTAAAGAGTCAAATGCTCAGATCATTGTTCTTCAAAATGACGCTTTGGAAAGGCGTACATAATTTGATAAAACTCTTTGATATATTATTTAGGTGTACGATTATGATTTCAAGAAAAAAGAATACTACCACACACACTTTTTCTCGCTATGAAGAACATTTTTGTGCATATCGCTAGAGAAATTAACTGTGACATTGAGTTCGGAATTAAATGTAGATTACGTCCCCGTAAAGTGCTTAGAACGTTTAAAAAGCGTAAAAGCTTAGTTTATTTCAAACATTTTTCAGTGAAGCAAAAATGGGATTGTTTTTAATAATAACTCGTTCAGTCGAACTGACGAGAAGATATATCTGCAGAAGTTGACTAAATATGTTGCCTTTTTTCAAATATGAAAATCTGAAGAAGGTTCCGCTGTTTGTCTTTAATTTCTCCGAGTTTTGGATTAACCAACATGAATCAATTCTTCCGGACTTTAATTAGTCTGGGATGAACAAATAATACCAGTGAGAGTGTAAAATACAGATAAATCCTCATAGTTATTTCCGAATTTACCTATTTATTTACGAAATCTTAATTCGAAAGTCAATATGAGATCAGTACTTTTCATTTGGATATTGATTAGTAAATGTAAATAAGATCTACAGTTTAATTAAACAACTACATATATAATTGTATATTGTAAAATATACCGTCTGTCTTCACATAACTTATGTGCAATTATTTTACTAATTTCAAATAGCAATCGAAACAATGAAAAGTTTAACAACATAAACGTAGGTATAAAAATCGAACAGGTCAACAAAAATAGTAGGTATAAATGTCGAACAGGAAATGTAGCATTCACAGAACACAGTCAACCAAAAACACGAAAAACAAACGACAATTACTGAACACAGTCAACCAAAAACAAGAAAAAAAACGACAATTACAGAACACAGTCAACCAAAAACAAGAAAAACAAACGACAATTACAAGGGGAAATAGAGCTAAGAATATGACACCACAAACATAAAGGAGTTGACAATAGTGGTACTGCTTTGATATTTTCATGTCAAAAGGCCCCTGGGGGTTTAGACCAGGTTCTAGGGTTCACCAACCCTCACTCTTACCCTATTGGCATCCCAATAAGATGGGACCTTAAAAACTAGGCAACATTAATAGGCAACGTACGCATTATTCATCCTGATAACAACGATATTTATCTGCATAATTTTGCCGAGAAACCGGGTGCCTTGGATATAGAGAATATTATGTTAGTGCCTGATCCTATCCAGTTTATCAGGTGAGGCTGAGAAAAAAATGAAGTCCGAGGCTGTGCCGAGGGCTTCATTTTTTTCGTGCCCGAACCTGATACACTTGATACGATCAGGCACTAACATGATGTTCTATTTATCATGTTGATCGTTTAAAATCATTTAATTTACTATTTATGCCATATTTTTTCCCGTTCAAAACTACCCAGACGTCATCAAATCTACCCTAACGTCATTAAAAGAGGTGCTGACGTCATCAAACTTACGGGATCGGAACGTAACTGCCGAGATAAGGTTTTATCTCAGGCATCCTGTTTCTCGGCAGAATTGTGCAGTCTGCAGATCGACATGATAAATCCCGTCAGGTGCACTTATTTTGATGACGTCGAGTATACTTGATGACGTCTGGGTATTATTGAAAGGAAAAAAAATGGGGAAAAAATAGAAAAAAAGGTAAATTAAATGATTTTAAACGATCAATATGATAAATAGAATATCATGTTAGTGCCTGATCGTATCCAGTTTATCAGGTTCGGCACGAAAGAAATGTAGCGCTCGGCACAGCCTCGGGCTTCAGTTTTTTCTCAGCCTCACCTGATAAACTGGATGTGATCAGGCACTAACATGATATTCTCTATTTACATCTCATTGTTTACACAATAGTTATACAATCATTCTAACCTCGGCATTTTTTAAAAAATTACATCACCACTATTATAAAAATATAATGAAGAGGCTAAAAAAAACATAACTGATTTTAACCCACTAAGGTGGTAGGATCAGCGATAAAACATGAGAAAATTATATAAATCACTGAAAAGCATAAAATAAAATACAAATATCCCAATAAACGGCACAGTGACAAAATAAAAGGATTTAAATAATTATCAACGATTTGCTTTAAATAATGTCCTTTACCTAGACCTATAATACATTTCAATTTACTGTTCATTCGGCAATCATCAGTTGAAAATTAAGTCAGATAGACCTAGACAGGGAATCGCCTTTCTGTGTTTTTAACCTGAAGCTGCATACAAATTTTGTCTTAGAACCAAATGGCATGCTGCTAATTCGAGGGACGAGAGCCAAACTACGGTAACTGTTTAGAAATAAAGAACATGATGTAATAGTTCAGCAAAAAGCTCTCGAATTGAATCTTCCAATTTTATTCCGGCATACGAATTACTACTGATCTAGATGATAGTTTAGAGACTGATAGTTTAGAGACAAACACATCGTATTAGCAATCCTGACTTTAGATTCGTACTTTCACATATTAAGTACCAAAACGCTTCGGGAATCTCATTATTAAAGGATGTAGATCAGACTTGTTTGTTAGAGAATATAACCTGAAGGGATATTTTTATTTAAGCTGTCTCGTTGTGTTGGAATGACAATAGGGTAAGAGTGAGGTTTGGTGTACTCTAAAACCTGGTTTCATCCCCCAGCCGCCTTTTTTACCACTGACCGTTCCAAGGGGTACCCCTATTGTCACCCATTTCATGTGTGTAATGTCATATCTTGCCTTTTGTCATCTTTGTAATTGTTGTTTGTTTTCTATGCGTGCTTTTGGTTGACTGTGGCCTTGAATACTACATTTCCTGTTCGACTTGTATAATTACTTTCAATTTAAATTCATTTACTGTGTTTCACTGAGCGCGCAAAAACGTATTTTCTTCTAAAAAAAAAAAAGTTGTGTCTCCCGTCCATATTGCAAACATTGTATTACGATCGGTAGTTTTAACCCATATTGCAATTTTGTTTTTGCAATAATTAATCGTTTGTGTTATATCCCTTGTGGCACCGCTAAAGACCACAACTCAGCTAAAGACCACAGCTCCTCTAAAGTTCACATACATTGAACAAAATTGCTAAGTATCAACTTTTGTATCTTAACTAATTTTCTTATTTTAGATATATTTAAGAATAGATATATGATAAGTATTTTGTTTTGACCCAGAGTTTGTAAAACATTTATTTTTTGTTTAAATTGATACATCTTTTGAGAGTTACCCTCCCTTTATATGAAAACATGAAATGTACTGATAAAACACATAAAATGAGTCAAAGATCGCTTAAAGATATAAAATTCTTAAAATTGGTATGAAGTTATAGAAAAAAACATAAAATTTGACCCATTTATCGCAGATTTCTGTCTATAAAAAAATGAAATATGGATACTCTTAAATTACGTCCCTTTACATTGAATATTGTTTGAATTTCAAGTAACTGTAATTCAGTGTTAACATTAAATATTTCGAAAATTTCTTTTGCAAACGCATTTGTAGTGGTAATGCTAGTAAAACATGATGTCAAAATAATTTTAACTGGCATATATTTTAGAATTAGGAACATCGAAAGCTTCACTAATTCGAAGTACTTAATAAAATCCTATATGTCCAGTTGTATAAGTGTTATAACTTATTTCTAAGAAATCACATTGACTTAAAAGTTTTAAAATATGTTCATGCAATCAGAGCAGACGATTTGCACTCGTTATTTTGCAGTTTAACCGTATCTCTAATCAAGCTCTAAATACACAAAACAATGAGAATATTATTGACATATTCTTAGAGTTGATACTTAGCAATTTGGTTTAGTATACATGTTCGCTAATGTCCCCAACTCCGCTATAGTCCACACACATTTCCTCTAAAAAAGAAGAACACCAAAGTCAACAAAATGTTCCGCTAGAGTCCACAAAACTGTTGTCGCTAAAGACCACAAACGTTTTCGCTAAAGTCGACAACAATATTTCAGCGAAAAACACCATTTTGAATTAATTGTTTTCTCATTTGTGAGAGATGTTTCAGCACTTTTCATTAAAGTATGCAAAACATATTTGCGCCAGATGTAGTTTACATGTATAACTTATCAAAAGGTTTTGTAAATATGCATTTTTTGGCTGGAAGCATTATAGCGCAGTTGTAGGAACCTCAAACGTAAAAAGTGTCACATCTGTAAAAATGGTTACAAATGTAAAAAAAACAACACGTCACGTATGTAAAAACATGCTACAAATATATCACGATTGGTTACATCACTGGGTATGAACTCAGTCAATACAGAAAACGCGTCTCTACGAAAACCGGCTATATAACTCTATATCATCGTTGAGACACTGACAGATTATCGATGTCACAGTGTCTCAACGATGCTGTAGAGTTATAACGAAAACCGACTATATAACTCTATAGCATCGTTGAGACACCAACAGATTATCGATGTCACAGTGTCTCAACGATGCTATAGAGGTATATAGTCGGTTTTCGTAGAGACGCGTTTTCTGTATTGACCGAGTTCCCAGTGTACATATGTGTAAAAAATATTTTGTGACCAATGTAAAAAAAAGTTTACAAATATAAAGGAAATTGAAAATCACAAATGTAAACAAAAAAAGAATACAAACGTAATAAAGACTTACTTCACGTGCAAATGACGTTGTAGTTATAATATCGTTATCAGTTGATAATGGACAATAATTTTTATTTCTTTCTTAATAAACCTAATTTAAAGCGATACTATGTTATTGGTAGGAGCTAATGAACATTTGTTGTTCAGTCCATTCACACATAAGGTTAAGAAGTGACACCCGTGGCCTACTTTTCGGGGTGTTGCCTAATGTTTTAGAGCATGTGTTTGATCCTTTGGGATCATCAAGTCCAATCTATGTGGCTTTGAAGTATAATATCGCTTAAGCCGGTGCTTAGAGGCGTAAGAGGTGTTGCACTTTACATTACCTCTCACGAACAGACTCAATTAACTACATATGACGGAAATATGTTTTTCATAAATTAATGAATAAATGCTGAAACATCTCTGACAAATGAGAAAACAATTAATTCAAAATTGTGTTTTCCGCTGAAATAGTGTTGTGGACTTTAGTGAAAACATTTGTGGTCTTTAGCGACAAGATTTTTTGTGGACTTTAGCGGAATAGTATGTTGACTTTGACATTCTTTTTTTTGTGGATTTTAGCGGAAATGTGTGTGGACTATAGCGGAGTTGTGGACTTTAGCTGAAATTATGCTTATTGCAGAATACCGGCCTTCTGGAAATGAAGCTGAAACATGCCTTGTAATATACATCAAGCTTTGTTATCACAAGTGTAATTGCTATACAGAAAAATTACGACGATATATTATGTCATATACAACTAAGGTCATTAATAGTTCAGGATACGCTGATAGAACAAAAAAGCTCTGCTGAGCGGGTAAGAATTGTGCTAATAATTCCTCTTTAACGG
Source organism: Cyrtodaria siliqua (assembly GCA_037043455.1). NCBI lineage: Eukaryota > Metazoa > Mollusca > Bivalvia > Adapedonta > Hiatellidae > Cyrtodaria > Cyrtodaria siliqua. The sequence continues at coordinate 78,481 of JAWPHD010006270.1, read as the reverse complement.
CAGTAAGAGAAGAAAATTAAACGTTTGTAGATGTTTGTAGTGGTGCAGGAACTAAAAGTATAAATATAACTTTCAGTTCTTTGAGAATCCAGTACATAGTTGAACGCGTGTGTTCTTCGTCTAACCTAGCCTTGAAAGCAATGCTCTGAGATTTATGCGTTGAAATAATATCATCCTCAGTAGATTGAACTAGAGTATTTTCAGCACATTTAAGGCTATACGTGGCGGTCGTTTTTTGTGGTGGAGGCAGACCATATACCTTTTGCCTGGGTAAGAACCAGTATTGTATACCCCCCTCATCCGTAATAAACGACACTTTCGCAATGAAAAGTCGAGCTCGCTGTGGGATTCGTATCTCCTTAGACCTATATATATGTTTGTTTTATGGTAACTGTCTGATATAATTGAAGTAATAGGTATGTGACAGAAAATTACTGTCCGACTGTTGTAACATGTATGGGAACTCATATATCCCATGGGTTGACGATTGACATATTACTAAAAACAAAGGAGTATACGTATGCCATCAATTTCAATTTTGTTTAAAGCGTGAGTTTGAAACATAAGATGAAGACCTGCTCTTCAATTGTGTGTTGTTGCTGAATAAAAGTTGTAGTTTTTTTTCTGTTTTCTGATTACCAAAATTTTAGCTCGACTATTCGAAAAATAAGAAAGCTTATGTAATCACACCGACGTCGGCGTCCGACTTTATTGTTTGCATGTAAGCTGTGTTTACAAGTCTTTGTCATACTGCAAAAAAATTCTCGGGATTTTATTCGTCAATGGGTTTATTCGTCAATGGGACGATGTCCATGTCTACGTCTCGCGACGTGAACATAGAACAATTTCCCCGTAGGTACCCCATACCTGCAATACACAAAAACAAAATGACGAACGATAACGTTTCCGATTCGTTTTGAAAACCGCCGATTGTTTCCTTTCTATTGCTTTTCTGCGCTTTCCATTGTGTGTAAAGGTTTGAAATAATCGTAAGTATATTTTTTGCAGTTTTACAGATAATAAAAAATTAACATAGTGATAAAATACGTTTATTTTATGAAAAAATCCGCCAAATATAACGATGTTAGAGCGATGACGTCACGAAAATAAATAACGTCTAGTATGCTGTATTTACAAGTCTATATCTCTTACATTTCTTATCCTAGCACAACTAAATTTGGTAAAGTAATTGTGGATCCTGTAATTCCCGGGCTGCCATGGAACCCAAAATCTGATAGCCCTTACAATGTGTCTCATTTCACATCAAATTGTGCGTGTAAGCTGTGTTTACAGGTCTATATCTCTTAAAGGTCTCTTAAAGGTTTTGTCCTAACTCAAATATGATTGTTTTCCTTATAGTATTTCGTAAAGGGTGGCGTAAGTAATTTTGTCTTCTACAAATTCTGAAGGTTGTAGAAAACTAAATACTTTCCCATAGTCCTCCTGTTGCACCTGTCAGCTAATATCTCAAGAATTATACACCAGATTTTCTTTAAATTACCTTATTTCATAGATATTTCCATCACAAAGCCTTTGAAAGTGTGAAAAAGACAACTTTTTCAGCTCAACCTCTCTGCACATGTCTGTGTTTACAAACACTATTAAATCCGCACTGAATATTGACAGGCAATTTCAATGGATGTTAAATTTTCAAAAACATTAAAAAAAAATCTTTATTTAATTTAATGATCCTAGCTGATGGAGATTATTATACCTATAGTTTATCCTTCCTGAAAATGCATACTGAATATTTCAAAGTTATATCTGCTAACCTCTGTGAACTCTGTGAACTTTCACTTCTGTACTGAATCGTACACAACAAAAGGCGGGGCTTCAGCCAGGCTATATTTAGCTGTACGCAACCTGAACTCCCATGGAACCCAAATTATGATGGCCCATAACATGTGCAATAAAGGCAGATCAAGGTTTGCGTGTAAGCTGTTGTATATATCTATTAAAAAAAAATTCTTATGTCACCCAAATTTTGGTTTGGGATTTCTTATAGCATTATTAATCTCATTCGTAATTTACCCATATTGCCCTCCCCATCCCCTCCAACCCACTCGAAACCCGAGTTTTGGGTTTTACATATTTATGTGTTGTTTTAGACAATTCTTACACATGTAGCTGTCTTATGCCCTACCCCACCAACAGCCAATTTTTCTTTACCTTTTTTCTTCCTTTCCATTTTCCATCCCATCTTTACCCCACCTGGAACCCGATTTCTTTATACATGATTCTGTGTTGTTTTGGTTATTAATTTTACACCTATAGCTATGTTGCGCCCCGCCACAGTACCCATCCTCCAACCATCCCCAACCCCATCATCACCAGCCGAATGTTTTTTTGTTTTTTTTAACCTATCTATATTTTGTGTTCTTTCATCAATTTATCAATTTGTTCGCCAACACTCCCACCCACAATCCCCCAACCATTACACCATCCCATCATCACCACCACCTGAATGTTGTTGTATTTTACACATCTCTGTGTAATTTTGGATTAAAACTGATTAAAATGAAAAATAAAATTTCACACCCTGCCCTAAATTTTACTATAATTTGTATGAGATTCTAACAATAATTTTGTATCGGCCCGTGTTTCTATACCCGCCCCGAGTTTCTGTAACCGCAACGCCCACCAACCCCACCTCCACATTGTTTAAGCCTTGTTGTACTGGATATATACTTTCTTATTCTCTGAAATATTCGAAAAGTCGAGCTGCGCTGTTCTCCGACAGCTCTTGTTTGTCTGTTTTGTCACAAACCTGAGAGGTTTTATTCTGACACTTTTAGATTTGTTCTGGTGTGTGTGTGTGTGTGTGTGTGCTCGCGCTTCAAATCACGCCCACACGAATACGTTTTACGTTCTCACGTACTAGAAACATGCCCAACATTTTTATTTGTGATTTTTAAATAAAATTTATCATATCTTTATCAAAAATCGATAAAACAGGGTTTCCGTATCGTTTCCATACATTGTTTTAATTGAATGAATTAAATTTAATTTTATAATCATAGGAATTATACCTCTCAACTAAAATTCTTGAAATTCAAAAACAGGATGTCTCGGGTTTCACTTTGCTTGTCAGCTGTGTTTACAGGACTCATCTCTTCCATTTCATGTCCTGGCTCAACCAAATGGTGGTTCTTTTAACCCCTCTGGGCTTCCATGGAATCCAAATTATGATAGCCTTTAAACTGTGTCCCATTTCACATCGAATTTAGCGTGTAAGTTATATATCTTACGTTGATTGTCTTAGCTCAACTAAGTTTGAGCATGGGTTTGCTTATAATATGTTCTAGAAGGTTGCATATGTTATTTTCTCTTCTATAAATAATGGGCTCCCGTGGAAACCAAATTGTAATGGATCGTAAAATGTGCAAGAAAGGCAAATTAAAATGTGCGTGTAGCCGGTTGCATATATCTACATCTCTCAACATGTCTTAGGTCAACCAAAGTTCGGTTTTGAATTCCTTATATAATTATCTAGATGTGTGCATAAGTAATATAGGTGTGAATGGAGCCTGTGCTCTATGGGCATACATAATACAACACAAAAGCATGCACATTTAATAAATAGCTCGGGTTTCGGGTGGGCGTGGGGCAGTAGTGGCGGGCTTGTGTTGATCTAACTTGACCATTGTAAACGTCATGACTTGTATTATCTATGTGAAGTTTGGTCAAAATCAGAAAAGAGTTTCCCGAGAAGTATTTTAAAGCAAAAGTTAACACCGAAAGAGGGACGAAGACGAACGATAAACAAATAGTGATCCCACCAAAAGCTTACATTTGACCCTACTTACCATTATCAGTATTTATTCCTATTTTTTCTGGTTAAAGTATAGTTGAATTATATGTACAAATGATATTACATATTTTTGTCAATAAATAATACTTGGTATATATGTTAAAGTAAATGTACACATGTTAAAAGTATATTTTACACTGGCGATAATTATACCATGAGCCAATTTTTCGCTACCATCTCAGGTGGCAAAATCTTACTGGTACCATGTTATGCAGTACATTTTAAGAAAAAATCCATGATAGCAGTGCCAACAGGGTAGCTGTTTCCTATTATTAGAGTTATCTCCCCCTTTTAAATAAAAAACAGGTTTCTTTAGAAAATCGTTTTCTCTGACACCTCAAGTGCTAGGGATCTAATATTTTGCATATAGCATAATCATATGGCCTGCTACAAAAACAGATTAAAATGGTGACCCTGGGGTCATATTTTGCTCCCGCCACGGGGCCCACATATTTACATAGAGTTATTTAGGACAGTCTTTTAAAAACAAACCTTTTTTGGAACTACAAGAGTTAGACGTATGTAGTATAAGCTTTTAGTCCTCTACTAAATTTGCTAAAATGGTGACCATGGAGTCATGTTAAGCTACACCCCAGGGTCACATATATACATAGAGTTATATATAAACCTCTTTAAAACAATCTTCTCTGAAACTACCAGAGATAGACGTCTAATATTTTGCATTAGTATAAGCTGATGGTTCTTTAAGAAGTTTGTTCAAATGGTGATACTGGGGTAAAATTTGACCCCAGTCGCAGTATAGTGTGATAAAGGACAGGATTGTGTTCTTTTTTTTCCTTTTTGGCGAGCACCATATGCAGCAATATTGAACAGCAGAGAGTAAAAAAGGCAAATTTATAAGATATTTACTGCAGTTGCCCCTCTAACCAACTCGGCAACTGTCTCGCATAATTTCATCACACCTTATACGGAAGTATTCTAAACATATAAATCAACATAAAAATAAATGCGTCGTACCACGCATATTCACTGGACAATTACCATATTCCTACTATTGGTCGTCATATGATGATTTGCTAGACCGATTTGAGTCGGAGACTGCTCAACTCTACTGAAAACGCCATACTGTGAAGACTGCTTCACCGCGCATGTTGCTTGTTGAAGTTGATATTAATGCTTCTGGTAATATCATTTTATACATCTTATCATTGAATTAATAGTAAAGGAAAGACTGCAACGGCCAGAATACTATTAAACACGTTTAACAAGATCGTTCTACATGGACTTTTCAGATACTATTCTGTACTGTAATCCGAGCATCACGATTTGTGATTTTTAACATACTCTGTTTATTCCAGAAGCTTTTTATTTGTAAAAACAAAACATTTTTATACTAAAATTACGAAAACAAGCATTTTTTTTGTGTTTTTATTTGGTAAAATACAATACAATAAATAAGCATATTCGTAATTGGCCCCTTCGTTTCCAAATTCGTAATTGGTCGGTTATTCGCAAATGGCGTATAACATCAACACAGATAACAATGATATATTTAGTATTGATGAACCAAAGGTGCTCATGTATTAACCGCAGACGATTCAGTGATCTTTTCAATATGTAGATTATTTACAGAGTATGTTAAATGATCTACAATTTTATTGTAATATTTGGGGACTTAAAAGACAAAAATAATGATCTTCGAACATGGCAGACCCTCAAATCCTGCATTTCTTTTGAACGGACTTCAGTTAGAAATAGTTTCACCTTTTAAATATTTAGGAGTGGATTTTTTTATAAACGGTAACTGATCAAGAACCTAACATCATTTAGTTCAACATGCGTCATACTCATTGCTAACTTATATAATGTATTTAATCAAACAACAATCCCTCTCTTGTTGGGTCTAGTTTAAATAAGGCATGTGAAGTGTAGGGTTTGCATGAAGCTCTTAATGTAGAAGTTGTTCATAATAAATTTTATACAAACATCCTGTGTGTCAGAAAATCGACCCTAAACTAAGAACAATATGTCTGCCTTGATATTACTGCAGATGGCAAACACTTTATAAATTAGACTCTCTTATGTCAAAGTAATCTAAACATATTTTGGAACAATTAAGTAAATCTTTATATTATGCCTTTTAAAAACGCATTCAAAATAATTAATGTACATATGCATGTATGCCGAAAGTGTGTGAATCTGACATATTTTTGTGTGTGCGTGATATACATTTATGGCTAATGTTATTTAATGAACTGTAATTTATGACGATATGATGTAATTGTCACTATATAAAAAGAAGTCTGTTAATATAAAATATCATGTTTGCTTCCCTCCAAGTAAAATGTATTATATATTTATGATGGATATAAGTCCAAGAAAGGGAGAGACGAAATTTGTATTTTCGTATTTATATGTTTATTATATATAAACTGTTATATTGTGGTTTATTTCTAAATAAAATTGTGTTATGTTATAATTGTCGATCAGGAAATTCAGCATTCAAGGACCACAGTCAGCCAAAAGTACGCACAGAAACAAACAACAATTTTAAAGATGACTAAAAGGCAAGACATGATAAAACAAACATAAAAGGTTCATTTCAAACGAAGAGAATACAATTGTTTACGGTAAATAGAAGATGTGCTATGACAGAGACTGAACTTAGTTTATATTATTGTAATAAAATAGCGATGGATTCAGCATAAACTAAGAAGAAACATAATATGCAAGTCAAAAGTGCATTCTCAAACTTATAAACAATTCTGAAAAATGGTCATAGCTCAGACCAAGTTTAGAAGTGAATGAGTTTAGAAGTGAATGTCAACTGTGAAATACCAACTATGAAGCCACGACGGTAGGATTGCGTTTCTTAGGACTTCAACACCTGAATTAGGATACGGTATGCCCAAACCAAACCACCATTTCTCGGGTAGTGTAATACAGACAAAGCAAAACAGATCAAAAGCATGCATAGGCAATAATAGGGAGCGAATTTTTCATAAATGACCGCGATATATGCTATAGTTTCCAATTTAGTTTTCCGAATATATAATACCACCTGCTGACAATGGTCAAAAAAATTAAATGCCGAATAATGAGTATAGCATACGATTTACACGCACATCTTGATAAAACAAAACAGGGCCACACACATAATAAGCAGGATGGCCACAAATGCATGAAAAGTATCAATCTCATTTCAATAAAAAGATTTATGTTGGTAATCGACAAATCCTAATATTTTTAAGACATTTTATTATTCAAATTTGCCCAATTTTGCCATGATCTCTCCATCATCTGTACAGACTTAACCTTAAACAAAATCCTAAATCATCTTTTCTGGTGAATTGAGCTATCACAAAATTATACAGATGCAATATGATAACCAAGTGAATTTGTAATACAATGTTTAGAAAAATATGATTCTCTGTATAATGTAATGCTTTTCTGCTTGCCTCCAAGTCATGTAAGGAAATAAGAGCGCTAATATAGCGTGAATACTAAGATGCACTTAATTAAGATGAGAACATCAATACTTGGGGCTAAGCAGTTTTTGTATTTAAAAGCTATGAAATAACAAATTTAAAACGCGATGTGGAATAAGAATAAGAAATGCAGCTTTCACAGAATACAGTAAACCCCAAAACACTCAAAAGGACAAACATGAATGACAATGTTAACAAAGAATAAAGACAAAAACACAAAAAGGGTTAATAATAGGGATACTGCCTTGGAACGGTCAGTGGCAAAAAAGGCCGCTGTTTTTTTTAACTAGGTTCTAGGGTGCACCAATCCTCACACGTACCCTACTGTCATTCCTGTAAAACGGGATAGTGTAAATAAAGAAATCCCCGCCATGAACTATTCTCTATCAACAGGACAAACATCAAAGTCACCGTCCTTTTGGGCTTTAGGTAGACGTCATCATAGGGTCCACAGCCTATCCGGTCATCGCACAATTAAAGAGAAAAGCATAGTGGCGAACTGTAAATGGGTCCACCACCAAGCATGCAGCGTTGCAAAATGATAGAGTCATAACCTCTTTTGATAAAACTTTTAACAAGTTTAACAAAGATAGTATAAAAGTGATCATAACAAAGGATCTTACGAAGTTTGTAAATCACATCGCCATATAACTCAGGTTGTGATACAAGTCTGATCAGGCCATAGAAGGATGCGCAGTTATAATGAGCTGTTACGATGAGTACCTCGGCGATATCTACAAATGCAATGAATTGCATTATGTTCATTTTACCGCAAAGTTTAAAATAGCTAACTCTAACGCGTTAGTTAGGAAATACTTTCTTCGGGTCTTAAATTTTATATTTTCGGTGTAAATTATTTTGGTTGTTTATGGCTTATATAGATTAAAAGAGAAAATATGTATTTGAACAATTCTAAAAGAAAAAAACAATCCTGATATACTCCCTATAAATATGTGCTTAGCGAATTATGCTCTTTCGTCGAGAAACATATGGAGTCTATGGCGAGCGCGTTTTACCTATTCATATACGGCAGTGTCAGCAAATGGCAACAAATACCCCGGTTTTCATATCATTATATTTGTAGACTGGGTAGACTTTGATCCAATAGCCTATACGAAGCTAATTCTAAGAAGTGAATTATTCGATACAAATAGCTGAATGTCTTAAATTGTGGTTGTTGAAAAAGATCATAGTTTATAATAAAGTTCATTTAAATGATGTTGATTGTTACGTTTTCTTGCATCAACATTTGTACAACATACATCTTTTGATGTAGTACATAGTTACAAGGTTGGAACAAAAAACAAAAGAACAACTCTTATAGAGTTCATCTCCTCAACGCATCCATTGAGGGCTGTATATTTACTTGCCACACGTCTCTCTACATATATAATTATGTTTAAGGAATACGTATTCATTTGTTCACTCATTTATGTACAGAATAGAGGCTCTTCACCATTAAGAAATTGAAATGGAGGGAGCGTAGTGACCGGACCTGGTTTCTTAATGGTGAAGCTTCTATCCGTCTTAGTGTTTACCACAGATGTATCGATAGTCTCTTTATGGACCACCAATACACCGTGAAGAGCGCAGGAAGTAAATTCTATGTGCACAAATAATTGTTGCAAGTATGTGAAAATCAGAGGTAGCTGAAAATAGTTTTCTTCTATAACCCTATGTTTAATAGTCATTTTGCGTGCCTTATGTATGTGTCGACGTTCCGTGAAACCACGATAAGATAAGTGTTTAAGGAAACAAATTCTCGCGCCGCTGAAGCCACGTTCTGCACCACATCGAAATTAGTTTACAGTTTATTGAATACTCCATGTTTAAGCCTCCAGACAAAACATTCTAAAATATCATCAATGTTTCTTTTAAGCGTATTTTCACTTAAAATATCTGAGACAGAAATAATTGTGTTGAAGACGTGTTGTGCACGAATTTAATATGCACCATAACTTACTTTAGGAAAGATTAACTAATTATTCAGTAAATTGCCCTTTGAAACGACGCGCTTTCTATGTCTAACAAAGTAATAATGTAGTTATCCGAAATTAGTTTGCGTCACATGAAAAGATTAAACGGAATTAGCAAACTAAGATTATAGTATTGTATTAAACTGAACGAATATCCGAAACATGGTTATCCATAGTGCATAGATTTCCATAGTCCTACTTTTTATTTAATAAATTTCACAGAATTAACTATTGCAGAAGCGTTGTGTTTGCATCAGTTGTGCTCTGTTTTTTCATAGTGACTGTTACAAAACTGATATCACTAGTCAGTGTTATCTGTTTCGCATCCACTGAAGTTTGAATCAAAGCCATTAGCCTTTTGGTCAAAACATGAGGTCGTAAACGCATGAACATTCACGATCGTCAAGAGACACTCATCTTTCAATATATAAAAGTATAAACTATAGGTTTCAGTAGCTGTTATCACATTCGGTGTACAACGGCTTTTTAAAACATATTTTGTTTATGATCACGTTAGAAATATATATTTTAACTTTTATTAATTAAGATAACAACCTACGTCTTCTTTTGTACCCTTTCCCATCTGTTTGTTCCTTTTACATTAAGAAGGCGAACACGTTTAGCGCTGTTGTGCCGAACCGGAAAATACTTCTTTTTTTTTTACCCCAAATTCAAAGTCGGCAAACAAAACTCAACTCTTTAAAAATGATACTACAGTGGAAATCCTAAATGTTCATGGCCAATTATAGCTCAGTGACTTCAAAAGTATGTAAACAAACTAAACAAAGTCAGTGACAGACTTCTTATAGAGCTTTAACGTCTTTTTTCATGTCCTGTTTCCATCTGTTTGGTATTCTTTGACTAATTGGATCCTATTGTTTGGGGAGCTTGTTTCAGCCAAAGTTTTTTTTGACTTTTCAGACAAAATACAATTCGTACCTAAATAACTTGTATATCAGTGAAACAGACATTTTTAGTGGTAAATAAAAACACCTTACTGTTCAAAATCGGTTGAGAAATAAAAAATTCATGTGCGAAAGTTATTTTTGATGGGTCATTTTCAATGCAAAAATCTGCTGCATGGAAAATTTGAAATATATACATTTTTAGATTTGTTATCCAAAGATGGTTTTAAATTGTTGGATATTAGAAAATTAAGACACTCTGAAAGTTTTATAGCAAGATATGAAGTATTACTGAAGTTATTTGAAATTTCTTAATTCTCTGCTGTCCCACCAACAAGAGTATTTACATAGGAAAAACCCCATCAAAAAATCATTTTGGCTGTAAAATATTTATTTCTCAACCGATTTTCAAAAGTAAAGTAGTTTTATTTACCACTAAAAATGCCAGTTCTAATGGTTTATAATTGATGTACGTCTTATTTAAATTGCTCGAGTTACTGCAGAAAAACCTTTGGCTGAAACAAGCGCCCCAAACAATAGTTCAAGAATTCAGAATTATGTTGTATACTGCTTCAACCTGCATATTCCCAAAGCATGTGGTTATATAGTTTTTCAATATATGAAATACCCAAAGTATCCCATGTTTTGAAGTATATAGTGTTGTCCTTGGTTTTTACTTGTTGTTGTTTTATGTTTGTGATGGCATATCTTGCATTTTATGCATCTTTGTAGTTGTTGCTTGTTTCCTTTCTTGTTTGTGGTTGAATGTGGTCCTTGCATTTCCTGTTCGAACTCTATAATCACCTTTTATGTATTAAGGGTTATCGCATAATATCTGTTTTGAAATGTGTTAAACTTTTTTACTGAAGTTTATAACTGACCAGTAGTTTATTATGTCACACAGAAAAAGAGATCGTGCAATTATTTTGTTTGCATCTTTACTTTCATATAAAATAGTTTATCCATACGTGTTTAGTTCTTGGTAGGCCTTATTGCATCCTGACCGTTCCAAGTCGGTAACCCTGTCTTCATCACTTTTAATGTAAGGTATTTTCCTTGTCATTGACTTTTTAAATATACTCATTTGTTTCGGTTTATGGTGCAGTGCGGAACTACGGTGCCATTGCGTTTGATTGCTATGTTTTATGTAGGACAATTTTTCTCATTTTCATCTAAATATCCGTCCAGTCGCCACGAGTATCCGGATTAACAAGTCTCTCCACTCATCCCGTTTTAATGGCATTTATAGATAAGTCATAAACTATCACTTTTAGTCCAGCATATTCATAATCTTGTAAAAGTATTTATCTATTGATAGTGTCTGGTTTAGTTTTTGACAAATTATATTCATACATTTTGTTTTTACTTCGATTCAAGCATCTTTGGAAGGATTCTCATAAATAGATAATAGAGGATATATCAGTATTGATACAGCAAATGTTTTGACTACCGTTAGTTTTCATAAAATACATACATTGTGTAGTTTCATGGATCTAAGCATTTTGTAAATTGATAACTTTTATCGATATGTTTCGTTTTCATTTGCGAAAAACAATTCCCATCTGTGTTGCTTCGTTTTTTGTCTGTATAAATTGTTATTCTTCACGGTATTTTTCCTTTGAACCTTTTAATGGAATATTGTTGATTTCTTTATGTTAATTGTTAAGCCATAGAGCTCAAAGTATGTAAATATATGGCTTTGCTAACATTATCAATTAGGTGTACTACTGTTTTAAAATTGTATTTAAATATAATACATTTGGGGAATCAGAACACACTTTAAGTATGAGTAAAATGTATCATTATTAAGCTATCACTTTCTCAATCAAAACAATCCTCATGAGTACACAGGTCATTGACTAGAAGTCGTTTGTTTACAATATGAAGCCATTGTTATCATATGTTACGTTGCATATGAAAGTGAAGAGTTTGAATCACTTAAATTAACAAAATAATTGCAACGTAGAAATATCCGTAAATTGGTTGCATTAATGAGGTAATCATGTATTGTAGTCCGTAGGAGAATTGATAATGAAACACATCATCAAATCTGACTAATTGTACGAGCCTAAAAGAATTAATGAATGAATGAATGGTGTTTTACGGCACGTCGACACATACATAGGTCATATTGTGCGCAAAAACTGATGAAAGATGAAGAAATGAAGTAGTAATTGAAAAGTAATGTAAATGTATAAAGATAAAACTATTTACAAATAAGGGATGATATGGTAGTAATATAAATTACGTATATATGTAAATCAACAAATTCTCGTCAACGGGTGTGTAAACAAGTAAATATATATAAGAACATATTATTATGATTTATAAAGTCTGATTTCTTTCAGAAAATCTAAAACAAGACTAAAATCTATAGTATCAAATAACTCGTTCATAGTATTAACTGCGTAGTACCTTTGCCATATAGGATCAAAGTCTACACATTCCAACAAGATATGTTTGATCGTTAACGGTGCAAACGATACATTCTGGTAATTGCTCACCTTGTAATAAATATGAATGATTATAACGTGTATGCCCTATCCTTCACCGGGCTAGGACAACTTCTTCACGACGAAAGGGTCTAGTAGAAGGACGCTATTCTCCGAGTAACGGTTTAATTGAATGGAGTTTATTGTTCACTGACAAATCCCAAGCGGCTTGCCAAGAGTTAAGAATATATGTGTTTATACTACTTTTAAAATCAGTATAATGTAATTTGGCATTAGATATATGTAAACCAAATGATGCCTTAGCAGCACTATCAGCTCTATCATTACCACATATTCCTACATGGCTTGGAAGCCAGAAGAAAATGACAAATTATCAACTATAAGACAGTTGTATTTTTCTAAAAGTTGAAGCACAACTGGATTATCATGTTTCATATTACTCAGGGCTTGAAGACATGAAAGGGAATCAGAAAGGATAACATAATGATTATCGTCAGACTCCCGAATATCTGTGTATATCATTATTATGTTGAAAGTTACTGTATTTCGATTTAATTTCATCAAATTTACTTTGAAAGATAGTAGGATCTGTACTGGATTTGTTACTATTACAAAGATCAAAAATAATTGTTGGTGTTTCCAAAGTCCACGGTGAAATGTGCAATCAAATTGAGGTCGATTTCAGTGTCTCTTCATTTTGGTTTAATACGAAGACCAAATGGTCGAATGGCCTTCGGTTTCCGATCAAAATGAGGTTCATAACCTAAGTCATCCCAGGTATTTCTAACAGTTTGATCGCAATCGAAACTGCCTTCTAATTGCAATAAACAGCTCTTAAAATGATATAAGCATAATCGTGTTTCTCTGGTTGTAGCAAATCCCCTATTTATCCCGGTATTGTAGCTTTAAGATTAATCGTTGCAGTTTTCGGTACTGAAGCGGAAAAAACCCACAACTAGTGAATTTTCCGCTGGATATTGTATGCATGTGAACAAACTTAGGATGCAAAATTTGTACTGAAATGGCTCGATTTTTCAAAGAGGAACTTTAACTTTTATGAATTTCTTGTTACAAAGCGTACTGCGATTAAACTATCTACAACATCACAATGGTGTCCTTTCTCTAACTAACTTCAACCAATTTATAGCAAAAAGTCCTGTGTTTCATTTTCTCTTCGGTATATAATTATATCGCGATAGGGCTGGAAACGACCTCTTACCGTATGAAATATCTGGGTGAAAGCGAGGTACGGTAACTCCATATAATATTAATATATGCATAACGGATAAATTACTAGTAAAAGTTAAAATTAATAAGTAGTGTAGCATGGTTGGTGACATGTCCTTTGATGAATGCAAAGCATTGAATCGTTTAATTTAGGGTACTAAAGGGACGTGACTATACCGTACTACAACTACCAGATAGAATAGACTGAGAGAAATTTAGATTACGGTCACTCTGACGTCACAGTGTTACTAAGTACACCATGCTACAAAACAGATAGAGTCTGTCTCAGCCCGTTGCTGAGACCAGACTCTATCTATTACTCATGTGTGCATATTAATCAATCACTAAATGCACTTTTTTCAATGATTGGGTATGGTTGTTTTCATTACGCATATAAGTAAATAACACATTATAAAATAGTTTGGCACTCACACATCAGAAAGTCAGAAAATCATACTCTGTATTCCGCTCGCAATATGTCTATTTTTGTCCTGTTAATAATGTAGGGTTTTATTGGGAACATGTCCTCAAAAGGAGATACGATAAAGAATGAAGTGGTCTGTCAGTGAAGCCGTCCCACGCGGTGCAGAGATATGCAACGCTAAAGCGCAAACATCAAGCACTGAGTTACCGAGATCACTAAATCAATCGTTAACTACGCCAATCAGCAACACTCATTGTTAACTTCTTCAATCGTCAAACACCGAGTTAAAAGGACGATTGTTTATGCATCAATATATTTTCATTTTCAAAGTTCGCATATATTAACAAATCGCAGAGATATCGAAAACAAGGGTCTCTCGAAACGATAACAGTATGAAGAATTCAACATTTTAAAAACGATTGTTAAAAACAATTATTGAATTAGCAAGAAATAAAGTCATGCTTTATGTAACATACTGTAATACGATTATACTTTGTCAAATTGAAATCAAGAACACAATGTCTTTATCTGGAGTGTGATAAGAAATAATCCTTAACCTGTAATTCAATACAGTACAGCAGACCAGTAATCGTATAATGCCATTACAATGACCGACCTAAGGTTACAATCCATAAACTGTTTCAGACACGCGAGCTATACACGTTTAAGATTGCTTGTAGACTTCTGTCTTTCTTCTTTAAACTTAGTAATCTGCACTCGTTCTAAATGAACTTAATCACTTTCATACTATCTTTCGTGACATCACGTCCGGTTGCAGTTAACAAGTTTTTCTGACGCTCTTATTATTTGACGTCATAAATTTTGTTAAAAACTAGAAAAAAAACACTGCATTCGAAGAGTTCTTTCCGAGACAATAATGTTGATGTAAGTATGGGGCCATACTTACATCAACCCTTTGAGTTTATGGAAGAATGGCGCAAATTCAACTAACGGAAAACAACGGAGGAAGTTGCGAAAATACGGAAGTCAGGGAATTTACTCTAAATGTAAGCAGAGTGCTGGAGAAAAAGCTAAAAGTGAGATTCAGATTGAAGAAACTGGCGGAGGCATTAACAATCTGCTAAATACCGGGATGTACGAACTTATTAAGTCTATCGTTGAGCATTATTATCGCACGGACAGTCAAAACTACGGCTACACGTACACGCCCGTATTAGATAAACAAGGAAACATTGTTGAGACCAAATATAAGGTAGCGAAAGGAAAACAAAATCTCTACACACTCAACATGTATCACACAAAGTGTTCGTACTTGGTTAATGGTAGAAATCCACACCACTTCGTGAAAACTGACTTGATAAATATGTTAGCGACAGTTGAGAACGATCTCCGGAGTTCTGGGAGCTCCGTTGATTACACAAATGAATGTATAAGATCTTTCTTATACAAACAACAAAGAGCGCTGAACAAGAGGGGCTACCGAGCAAGACATTTATGCAACACCGGAAGTTGCAAATGTATCGTTTGTCCAGGAAGATTGCTCTTCGCCGGAAGTTCCGTCCGCAAATACAGGGACCGATTTGGATGAAAATGCGTTTCCGGAAGAAAAATCGCCTATTTGTGATGAAAACAATTTTAAGTCGAACGATGTTGATCCGATTCGTCAAATTTACAGTGAAATAAAAGAACTGCGGGTGTGTTTGTCGGAACATATTAAATCATCAACGGAACAAATATGTCAACTGAAGGATGAAATTTGCAGTGTGAAGAAGCACATCTTGCTGTTAACTGCGCATTCCAACGATAGATTGGACACATTATCAGGTTGTACACAGGAAATAAGCACCAATCTCCCCAGCCACACTGATAGCATGTAACGGCGACTGCAATCTTTAAAAGGCAAACACTAACACTTCCAAAGACGTGAACAGTCACCACGTACAGATGAAATGATTGTTAAGCACACATCTGCTCCAAAGGAAAACAGATCCACGGCGACGGTGACGGGTGATATCACTGTCTTGGATGAACCCATTCAACAAAACCCCTCAAAAACATTACTTGAAGGAGATTCCATAT
This sequence comes from Cyrtodaria siliqua, assembly GCA_037043455.1. Taxonomy (NCBI): domain Eukaryota; kingdom Metazoa; phylum Mollusca; class Bivalvia; order Adapedonta; family Hiatellidae; genus Cyrtodaria; species Cyrtodaria siliqua. The sequence continues at coordinate 62,196 of JAWPHD010006270.1, read as the reverse complement.
TCAAAGGCATCAAAAGGCGCGGACTTTCTGTGAATACTGATATAAGATCGTGTCCAGGTGCAAAAGCAAGAGATATATCATTTAACCTTCGAAACTGGGATATAAGTGAATATAAAACAATAGTTATATACGCTGGTGGCAATGATGGCGCATCCGGAACACCTAAGCAGATTTACTCTGAACTAAAATACGCTATTGAGCTTTTACAGCGGCGCAAAATGACAGTCTATATATGTACACTTTGCCCAAGATCAGACAGTGATGTTATTCCTATCAACGACGCACTGAAACAACTAGCACATGACATGGAGGTAAATTTAATTGATCCTTATAGCTCGTTCATCTATGGTAACGGCAGCACAGTTGATATATACTATGCCCGAGACAGCATTGATCTAAATATACTTGGCAGCCGGAAATTAGTCTTGTGTGTCAATCGATGTTTGCCAATAATCAAGCGACAGGCACAATCACCAACCAGACGTGTGGCTATTCAGGATCATGGACACGCCTGGTCAGGAAAGGATCAACGCTGGGATCATCGGGATAGTCGGAAGGTATACTGCTCAGTCTGCAAAATGACCAGCCATGCAACCAGCGAATGCAGACGTCGAAACCGACAACCACACTCACCATCTGTGAACAGACGCCCGAGGCACAGTGATGATGGTGGTTGGCTGCGAAAGTCCATGTATGATCATTCCACTCAAAACTGCAGACGTCACATTGAAAGGGAACAGAAGCTTTACTCTCCTGGAAGTAGCTATGCTGATGACTCGAACAGCGGAAACAGAGCACTCGGTACCAGCGGTGTATATGCTTACGAACATTAGGATATTCCCGGCAAGCACTCTCATGTAATAAGTTACAACAAGTATGAAATATTAGCATTATTATGTGAAATATGTAATGAGACAATTTGCACGTGTAATAACTCTATTTCGGTGGTATTTCGTGATTCTTTCGTTAAATGCCCTCTTAAAAGATTTAGTCGAACATTATTATCATCAGACTATAATTCTGTGCTATGTGATTTAACATACCATTATTCATTTTATGAAGTACATCTATACATAAACTCGCTAAATCTCAATATATTTTATGAAGTACATCTATACATAAACTTTTTAAATCTCAATATAATGAAAGATGCAAAATTACCACAGCGCATTATCTTATATAACACAGCTTTAAATTATACTTTCTACTGAGGGAAAATTCGTTATCGACATTTTACGATGATTTATATAAATCAACATTGCAAATAAATACTACACATAATGCTATTATTAAGAGAGAATATTACTCACCCGATAACTCAAATAGTAATTCATTACATGGAAATGCACTTTTACATGATAATGATTATGACAAATCTAGTTTTATATTTAACACAAGGTCAAAAGGAATAGATATTGCCAATTTAAATATGCAACATCTGTTACCAAAATTAGATGAAATTAAATATCAATTGACTCGCACTAATTCAACTAAAATTCTTGGATTATGCGAAACCTTTCTCACAGAGAATGTATGCGATAATATTTTGCAGATTCCCGGATATACATTTGAAAGGCGGGACCGGAAGTCGAATCGGAAAGAAGGCGGTCTTATAGTATTTATTTCGAATCAAATCACATATACTCGTCAACTTGATATAAAGTCAAATGAAATTGAATCCATATGGATTCAAGTTAATACACATGGCTCTAAACCGTTTCTTTTAAATTGTGTTTATAGACCACCAAATGTACACCAAACGTGGGTTGATTTTTATGAAAGACAAATTGAAATTGAAACTCACTTTCTTGGTGACTTAAATCTTAATTACATGCCTAATAATTCCGCCGAATTATTCAAAAACAAGCGATGGCAATCGTTTATACAAAAATTCGACCTGACACAATAAGTGACAATTCCAACGCGTGTAACTCAAAAGAGTTCGACCATAATTGATCATATTTATACCACAGATCCCAACATACTTTCTGACGTAAATATTCCATTTTACAGAACAGAACAGACTTTTATTGACTTGTACGTTAAGTACATCATCATAATATATATACAACAATTACAAAATACATAATTAAATCACGTGTAACATACAAAGCATATGATTTATATCAGCTCTAAAGAGGATGATGATCTATAAAGTGTTCACACTTGCGTTATAGATATTGTGACATCGCACATTTGAGATATAAAGCCAATTTTAAAAGAATCATTTTGTTTGCAGTTTGCAATAATTCGATGAATTTAAACATACTTGGTCTATTAAAATAATATTGAGCTATGTATTTCCTCCTTATATCGGCATAACATGGGCATTTTAGAATGAAATGAAACTCATCTTCAATATCTTGAGTATTACAATATTGACAAAAACGTTCATTTCTTTCAATCCTATTGATACCATACTATACCGAACTGCTTGAATGCTTAGAGAATGTGACGATAACCTTATTCTACTTACCAAACTTCTTAAAACGCATGGCAATACATCTAAATGTATTTCATAATGAAAATGATTTTTCACATTGTTATACAAATCTAAGACACCAGAATTTTGTTTATCAGCATACCACTTGTGTAAAAAACAATCGATTATTCTTTGTTTGAATACTAATACAAATGACCTACAAACACTGTATCAGGGTTATCCCATACCCAATTGAAACCATATTCATACAGTAACGTTTTAACATTAGATAACCAGTTCTTTTTGCCATTAACACACTCGTCATAGGCCATATTATAAACATGTTTCAATATAATATTATCAGTATTTAACAACTTAAACCAATACTTAACAATTTTAACATATCGTGAAATATAATAAGGATAACGTCCTAATTCACCGTAAACAGCAGCTGTACAGGTACTTACTTTAACATTTAATATTTTCTTAATTTTAAGTGTATTCTTTCAATTTATTTAGACTTACTAAAGCCCCATATTTCCGATGCATATCCCAAGACTGAGCCAACAAATGCATCAAAAAGTTGACAAAGTAATTTAGGTTTAAGTTTATATTTACGACAATTTACTAATAAAACATTAAGGGCTTTCAAAGCTTTACCAACTAATTGTTCTTGGTTAAGTGAAAAATTAGTAGTATAATTAAACACGGTACTCAAATAATTAAAATCATCAACTACTTCTAATTTACTATTATTATAAGTGAATTCCTCATTTGGTAATAGTCAACCTCTTTTCCTAAAGACCATAACTTTAGTTTTAAGCGTATTCACTTCAAGACTCCATTTTTTACAATAACACTTTAACAAATCGAGGCTACTCTGTATTTCTTCTGGTGAATTTCCAAGGATAACCATATCATCAGCAAAAAGTAGTAACATTAATACAATATCACCTATCTTTAAACCAGAATTTATATCTTGTTGCAAAAATAACTCTAAGTCTTCAAGAAATAGAGAAAATAATATTGGAGAGATTATCTCCCCTTGACGTAAACCTACAGCATATTCGAAGAATTCAGAATAAGTTTGACAAGACCTGACACAAGACTTTATCTTTAAATACATATCTCTTATTATTCTGCACATTTTACCTTGAATTCCCTGATTATATATTTTTAACCACAATGCATTTCTATAAATACAGTCATATGCTTTTGTGAGGTCAACAAATACACAATACAACCTTTTATTCTCGTTTACATATTTCTGAATAACGGTTAACAACACAAATAATGCATCAACAGTAGATCTTCCTTTTCTAAATCCAAATTGTGCAAATGTAACAGTATAAGTGATCACTATCCAGTGTGTTGCACACGATTATTACAGGACAATCTGAATGCTGTCAAAAGTTGGTGTTACATTAATAACATGGCACTGCACCCATCAAAAACTAAATGTATGCTTATCTCCACAAAATATAAGCTTAAAAATGCCAAAGAAATGTTTTTATATATTGACGATGTCTTAATAGAAAAAGTATCTGTACATAAACTACTAGGTATATATATTGATAATACACTATCGTGGAAGTATCAAATATCTGAAGTTTGACAGTCCAGACTCTATTGTGCCCATAGCGACCCGGGTTACCGAGCGTTTTAGTTGGCGGACGGACTTAAAACCTTAGAACTACACACACACACATCTGAAGTTTGTTCAACACTCAATACTAAAATTGCATTATTAAGACATATTATTTACTATTTAACATATGATATGAAGAAAATATTTTAGAACGCTTACATTATGTCATCGTCTGACTTTTGTTGCACTATTTGGCGAAGGGAGTTAATTCGAAAGCTTAAATCAGGAAAATAACAAAAATTCAAAAGAGGGCAGCACGAATAATACTGAATAAATACTTAAATACTAATTCAAAGTTAATGTTTAAAGAATTGGGATGGCTATCATTCGAAAACCGATGTCTATATCATATAGGAATACTAATTTTTAAATGTAAAAATGAACTAGTACCTAAATACCTGTCAGATCTAATTAGCTTCTCTCACAATGAAAATTATATGTTGCGTTCCATTAAGCGAAAGGATCTTGTTCCACTGAAATAATTTCCGATTGCTGAACATTCGTTCAGCTATTACAGTACAATAGTATGGAATACAATTCCTTTACATATACGTAACATCAATAGCCTTAATTCGTATAAATACAATTTAAAACAATTTCTTTTCCAAAAACAGGATATAAACTAGCATATATAACGATATAATTATGTCGCTGTTTTGTTGTTGTTAAAGGGAATGTAGCTACACAGCCAAACAAGCTCTAGTACTGTAAGTTCCGAAAGACTTGGAAAAAAGTGAAAGAATTATCAAAATCGGATGATAAACAAAAAAGATATGACCATTTAAAGGTTGTTCTAAAACGAACATGGGAGCCGCCAGTTTTAGAACTATGATGTCATAGTTCCATATTACCATATATGGAATATTGATAAATATCATTTAAAACGAAGAAAATCACTGCAAATGAATGATATGTTTTTACTGGTCTTATAAATCATTATTGGCATTAAGTATTACATATTTTTCATACATTTGCTGTCATTTTTTCCCTATCAATCAGTAATTTTTCATATTTATAAATATTCCATATATGGTAATTTGGAACCGTGATGGCATAGCTCTCAAAATGGCTGCTTCCATATCCGATTCAACAAAAACTTCAAATGATCATGTCTTCTTTGTTTATCATCCGATTTTGATAATTCTTTCACCCTTGTTCAAGTATTTCAGAACTCTCAATAATACAGATGCTTTGGCTGTGTCGCTACATTCCCTTTAATTGTTTTTGTTGCTATTTTTCTTTTTTTCTTGAGTGAAACTGGCGTTGTATGCTTGTAATTGATTAACTATCCATCATATACATGATATATGACACTATGGATATCTAGATTATGAATTAAGAATATTAGGAATGTATTAACCAATGAGTGTTTGTCGGATTTGTAGTATTGTTGTGTATATGGATGTTTGCGTGTGTGCGCATGAGCATGAATGTTTTATAAGTATTTCTAACTTTTATAGCATTATTGTTCGAATGCCACATTGAAAATAAGTGTATGTATTTTATATGCATAACTTAATGTGTTTTAATCTTCATTAAATAAAGCAATTATTATTATTATTATTATTTGCTAAACGTGTTGAAAGGTTTATCAAAAGAGGTTATGACCCTATCATTTTGCAACGCACTGCATGCTTGGTGTTGGACCCATTTACAGTTCGACATGCTTTCCTCTTTAATTGTGCTACGACCGGACAAGCTGTGGACCCTATGATGACGTTTACCTAAAGCCGAAAAGGACGGTGGCGTTTGATGTTTGTCTGCAATCTTGTCTTGTGGTGCCCTCAATGGTTGATTTACTCTTGTTGCTCTGGATTCTGCCAAGTCACTGAGTACCTTCTTTGAGGCTTTATAGCTAATTATTTTTTTGTATTTATATTTACACGAGCATCTTTGTGCTTTACTTAGATTGTCTTTTAATTCTGCCTTGTTGGTTAGAGAATAATTCATGGCGGGGATTATGTATTTACACTGGCCCATTTTATTGGGTTGACAGTAAGGTAAGTGTGAGGTTTGTTGCACCCTAGAACCTGGTTTAAACCCTCAGCCGCCTTTTTTTCCACGACCGTTCCAAGGCGGTAGCCCTATTGTCAACCCTTTTTGTGTTTGTGACGTCATATGCTCAAATATAAAGTAATTTAAGAACTCTTTTGCGACAAGGACTATCACTACCTGACTTCTATGGTGATGTGATTTACAAACTTTGTAAGATTCTTGATCATGATCACTTTCATGCTATCTTTGTTAAACTTGTTAAAAGGTTTATCAAAAGAGGTCATGACCCTATCATTTTGCGACGTACTGCAGGTTTGGTGGTGGACCCTTTTACAGTTCGCCACTATGCTTTCCTCTTTAATTGTACGATGACCGGACAGGCTGTGGACCCTATGATGACGTCTACCTAAAGCCTTAAAGACGGTGACGTTTGATGTTTGTCTGCAGTCTTGTGTTGTGGTGCCCTCAATGGTTTATTCTCGTGTAGCTCTGGCTTCTGCCAAGTCATTGAGTTCCTTCTTTGAGGCTTTCTAGGCTATTGTTTTTTGTATTTATATATATACGAGCATCTTTGTGTTTTACTTATATTGCCTATAAATGCTGCCTTTTTGGTTAGAAAATAATTCATGGCGGGGATTTCTTTATTTACACTGTCCTGCTTTATTGGGATGACAGTAGGGTAAGTGTGAGGTTTGGTGCACCCTAGAACCTGGTTTAAACCCTCAGCAACCTTTTTTTGCCACTGACCGTTCCAAGGCGGCAGCCCTATTGTCAACACTTTTTATGCTTGTGACGTCATATGCCTTTATTCCTTGTTAACATTGCCATTCATGTTAGTCCTATGCGTGTTTACTGTGTTCTGAGAAAGCTGCATTTCCTGTTCGGCTTTTATACTTATTTTTATTTTAATGCGGTTTAGAGCACTTTATGACAAACAATTCCTATTGCGGCGTGGATTCTATGAAAAACATCGGGAATTATTTGTTTGGCACAATTGCTTTATATGAAGTCACCTTCGCTATGGCATTCATGTGCAAGTTGTCGCTAGTTGCCTTAGCAGCTTAACAAACGTTCAGTCAGTCAGTCGTTGAGAACGACGTCGCTTCCGAACTAACAGCAATTCAGAATAGCCGAGCTGTATTATTGAATCGAATCTGTTTATGTGTTGTTAAAGAAAGGATTTAACTCTACATTTTGATTTTCATTGGGTAAGATAAAAACAAACATTTACAATGGTAGTTTAAAGCTATCGAGAAGTCCCGTGTGGTTCAGGATATTTAAACTGCAAATGTTTGTCATACACCAATGAAAATTCCTTGAAATAGCGGTATCCCAAATCGACAAAAAGAATATAGTACAAGCTGAAATAGTCTGATTTCCAACTGTTAATAAATATATTTTGCTTATTTCATCAAGTTTCTGGGTGCCGTTTCACGAAGCGTCGTAAACTTACGTTCAATATTAACGTAAGTTTTTCACTTACGTAAAAGTTAAGAATTTTCTTACGTGCGTTTCTCGAACGTCATCGTAAGTATTTGCGTACGCCTACGATAAAAAAAATCGTAAGTTTTCCGTAGGATACTCTTTAATACAGAAGATAAGCATTTCATCGTAGCAACGACGACATCCTGTCGTTAATTGAAGAGCACCTGTCAAACAAAACTGAGCTTATTAACTTCAAATCTATACTTTGTACTTGGAAATCTATAATTCTATGACGCTGCAATATGACATTAATGACGTCAAGAAAAAAGACGTATCTTGACGTCATAATGCAGACATTACGTCAATTTTTAACGGTTTTATTGGGTCGTTAATTGGATGTTGTACACTTTACTTCAAAAGTATGTTATGTTCTCATTAATGCGCGATGATTATTGTGGCAGGCCAATGGCAAAGCTGCCTTTACGCCAAAACACTGGGCTTGCTCATTATTTCACCCTAAAAATATATGGGTACGACTGAGTAGAACGACACAAAAACTGAAGCTGCGAATCTACAAGGATGTTGAAATTAACACAGTCTTAGTCAGATGCCATTGTTGACATATTTGCCGGTCTTAAAAGGAAATAGTGTAATGTCATGATTTAACACGTCAGGCACATAAACAATGCAACATCTTCAAAGTTACGGTAATGTAATAGTATACTTGTATAATGTAATAGTGTACTTGTATCTAGAGACACAATAAGTCAATGATTAATTATTTAGAAAATATTATATCAAACAAAATGTAAGGTTTTGCAGAGACGTGTAATAAACCATTCTTAAATCACTGGGTTTTGGTATCGTGTTGCTTTAATTGGAGTGTACATTGTTCTAGATTAACAGTTTACTCATATGAAAACATGTATTAGCCAAGATCCGTCCATTCCAAAAGCATATGCATCTAGGTCTAATGCATAACCAGCAGTGTGTGAACGCTTTTTACTTCTTCAGAATGTTTGATGCAACTAGTTATGTGTATTTCTATCCTATTAATGAATGCCGTCGTTGTACGTTACAATAATAATCGCGGTCTAAGATTTTAACGATATAATAACAAGGGTATACTTGAAGTAACATATATGAAGACCGTCTTCATATATGTTACTTAGTATACCCTTGTTATTATATCGTTAAAATAAAGTATATTTATATCACAAAACAATACCAAACTAGCGTTATAATTAAATCCCTACGAATAAAGTGTCCTAGTTCAGTTTGTATGCACAAACAATCCAGACGCTAGTGTATCTATATACATTTAGGGTGTCCTAATGGTTAAAAGGCTGAGGGACTATAATCCTTTAGAACAAGACTCACGCAAACACACATGGCAGATCTATTTGAATTGACACCCATCCCCTCCAGTAGTAATACTTCTATATGTGGTCGTGTACATGTAGGCATGCAGGTCCTTTGAATAAACATCGCGCGCGTGACTTTTATCTTTACCCATAGAGATTATAAGACTCTTTCATGGGTATCCGGTGAAGATAGGGAATTTCAACCCGAGGAATACGTGTTTTTTATTTGAACCGAGGCTCTGCCGAGGTTCCGATTAAAACTCCCTTTTTATTTGAACCGAGGCTCTGCCGATGTTCAGATTAAAACTCCCTATCTGAACCGATTACCCATGATAGACTCTTTTTCTTGCATATCAGAGACATGTTTTGTGTTTACGCCGCCAGCTACTAACGTTTTGCTTGTTTTCCTGCGTACCGGATGTTGGTGCGTGTGACTTTTATCTCGACCCTAGGGTGAGATGAAAATATCTAGCCCCGGTAAAATGACGGATTTCCTTGTCCGGTATGCAAGAACAGTCTTTCCATCCCCCATGTACAATGTGGATAGCCTTTTCCGGTATGCAAGAAACTAATAGGCATACGGAAGTAAATCACCGTGGTCGATAAGGAGTTCCCAAATATATAATCCCCTCACCTTTTTTGTGATAAAATGCATTTTTGAGTATTTAAGGCCCGTTTTTTTGTGTGACTGAAATGACTTTATTGACTTTTTTGTGAGAGCTAAGAACCATTTGCATGGTTGTATGATGATTTTATTTATCAACTTGAAAGTTTTGAAAGTGAAAGTAGAACACATGTAAGAGGTGCTGAATGAATGCAGTTTGTTCAAGGTGTCAGCAAAGATCAGAATTTTATTTTCTTATATGCCACATGACCCCTACTATTCTCAGCAGTTTTCTAGAGAGGAGGGTCTCATGATTAAGAATATATAAGTGAATTTTAGTTGGAACTTCATTTTGAAAAATGGCTAACTAGAAAGCTTGGAAAATATTGTACAGGACTCAATGGTTTTCGTTTTACTTCCGGTATACCTATATTCATGACATGTTATGCTCTCTGATAAGTTACGAAACACATTTACACGGTTACATTTTAATATACTAGTAGTTTGTTTCTCATGTAAAACTTATTTTCTAAACACACGTAAATCAGGTAGACTAGCCGACCGACGCTATAATGTCTGATCAAATTACACTACTCCATTACACACTACTCCATTACGATTAATGTGGCCCAGTTGGTAGCGCGGTGACTTGAAATCCGAAGGACCCGGCGTCAAGCCTCACCGGCGCCACTCAGTATGTCGTTGTGTTCTTGGGTAAAATACTTGCCCATTACCTACACTCCACGCAGAACCAAATGAATATAGGCAGGTTCCTCGATGGATTCCTATGTATTCTTTTTGAGGCAGGTCTAAATAACCTATGTTGTGTTAATGGGCAGTTAAACAACTTGCAATTCAATGCAATTACGAGTTTTGACAAATACGACACAGTTAAAAGTGATCCCTGTACCTCAGCCGCGATAAACAGGCCCGACAGACATTGAACAAATTGGCTTTGTTTTCAGTTATGGCAGGTTTTATTTCAAGTTATATAGCTGAACAGTTTAAAGTCATAATGCGAAACGTGTCAACCATCCTCTGCTGTGCGTCTGGAATCGTCCCTGAAAGAAATAAGAATGAAATACAAGCAAGGTTTATGCAAGCGTAAAATAGCTGCTGAGAGGAAATAGCATATTGGGTAGAGACTGGACACGAAGTCTAACATAATAACATATCAAGTCACGGGTGTTAAAACAGTATTGAAAAAAATATAATGTTGACATAAACACGCCACGACCGTTTTTTTTTCTTACCAGACACATTCTTCCCGAATTTTACCATCAGTTGTTCCTACCAAACATTTTGAATCGATGTGGGCGACCTCGCTTCTCTCTGTTCAAATACCTTGTCGCTTCTCTCTGTTCAAATACCTTGATTTGCCTTACATATTGATTACAATTCGACTTTGGAGCACGACGTGCTAGAAGTACACATCAGCACAGAACAGGTGTTGACATGTAAGGGATGCGTGTGCGTTAGCGTGTGCATTACAGCAGACGTCTCACTGCTACGATGTGCAATTTTAAGATTGCGTTATCAAATTGAAAAACTCAAAGAAATTGTTCATTGCTACCTTACCATTACATGTGCAATTATGAAAACCATATAGGCAGCGAATATACCCATCGACTAATGTATAACACGGCGGTATTTACGAGAATACCGCATTATAAATGGGTATTATTCAATAAAAAGGTATTATTCCATTAAAATACAGATTTGCACTTATTCCATTCCAATACTTGCGTTTCATTCAGTTTCATTATGCTCCATAAAATATCCCGGACGTGAAGATCCCGGAAATATTGCCGCATTCTACACTTTAGTAGACTGCTCTACGAAAACGTCATTTGAGGCAATAAAACGGCAAGCTTTGAACATTGAAGTTATTATTATTATTGAGCTGAAGTTATTGTCCAGACGCAAAAAAGTGTGACTACCGATAGACGACTGACGACGGACAAGGTGAAACCTGTGTGTCCACCAACATAGAAATAATACAATAAATAAAAGATCAAATAGGATTTTTTGTTTTTATTTCATGATTTTAATTGTCCAACTCAAATTATAAAAATGATTAAAATATATATCTATTACATTTTAAAAGTATAATAGTGAATTTGCCTTTCTTAAAAGCAGAGTGGCCACAGAAATCTCAATATAAAATTCCCTGATATTTCCCTGATTTTTGGACGATGCCCTCAGGCAACCGTCCTAAGTAGTGGGAATTCTGGCCCACAAAGAATTTCTACTAGAAACCAAAGAGCACCAGATTACAGAGCGATAAATGTAGTACCATTTTCAAGGCTGTAAATGGGCAAAAGATCCGTATATTGATAACATATATTGATAAATATGTAAGCGTTGGTAAACATTAAGTGATGTTAACTTAGGGATTTGATCCTGTACAAATTAATGCGCATTTGCCTTATGACGTAAACAAGTGTCTAGGTTTACCACCATTAATTACATGAAAGCTTCCGAAACAAGTGTCTAGGTTTACCACCACTAATTACATGTAAGCCTCCGAGGTGTAGAGGTGTAGTCGAACCTAGGTCGATGGTAAGATGCGATGGTCGATGGTAAGATGCGATGGTCGATGGTCCATCGCATCTTACCATGGTCGATGGTCCATCGCATCTTACCATCGACCATCGTATATTACCATCGCATCTTACCATCGACCATCGCATCTTATCATCGACCATCGCATCTTACCATCGCATCTTACCATCGACCATCGCATCTTACCATCGCATCTTACCATCGACCGTCGCATCTTACTATCGACCTAGGTCGATGCTCGATGGATGGTAAGATGCGATGGTAACATGGCCCTAACAGGACACCGTAGTAAATCTCTATGTACAGTTATTCACACCTCAATTACGCATGATTGCATAATGACTTATGGAAGTTATATTGTGATATAATATTTACTTGCCGTTTTCATATATATATATACATGTATAATTACTGCACTTACTTACTTAGGCCTTTACACCCTACCAGGGCATAGGCCGCCAACAACAGCTCTCCAACGTCTCCGGTCCTGGGCCATCCGCTCTACTTCTCCCCAGCTGTAACCTATTTCCTCTATGTCTGCCATGAGGTCGCGCCGCCAGGAATTCTTAGGCCTTCCTCTCTTCCTCTTGCCCTGTGGATTCCAAGTTAGGGCCTGTCTTGTAATGCTGGATGTCGGTTTCCGGAGCGTGTGACCAATCCAACCCCATCGCCTTTTCCTAATTTCCATTTCAATAGGTCCTTGCTTGGTTTGTTGCCATAGGTCCACATTACTGATGGTTTCTGGCCAGTGGATCCTGAGGATTCGTCGGAGGCAGTTGTTGATGAAGGTTTGGACCTTTCTTGTGGTTTTCTTTGTTGTCCTCCATGTTTCCGATCCATACAGTAGCACTGATTTTACATTTGAGTTGAAGATCCTTATCTTAGTGTGGGTTGCTATTGCTCTGGCACTCCAGATGTTCTTGAGTTGGAGGAAGACTACTCTCGCCTTGCCGATCCTTGCTTTGACATCCGCATCTGTGCCACCGTGCTTATTCACAATGCTACCCAGGTATGTGAAGGCTTCAACTTCCTCCAGTTCATTTCCTCCAAGTGTAATTGGGCTGTTATTGGCAGTGTTGATCCTGAGGAGCTTGGTCTTGCCTGTATGTATCCTCAGTCCTACCTGTGCTGAAATGGTTTCTAGCTCTGAGGTTTTGTCTTGCATCTGTTGGTGTTGGTGAGATAGGAGTGCCAGGTCATCCGCAAAGTCGAGGTCATCCAGTTGTGTCCACATTGTCCATTGGATTCCGTTCCCTCTCTGAGCAGTGGTTGTTTTCATAACCCAATCAATTGCTAAGAGAAAGAGGAATGGCGACAGCAGACACCCTTGTTTGACCCCGGTCTTCACCTGGAAGCTGTCCGTGAAATGGTTTCCGTGAATCACCCTGCAGGACATTCCTTCATAGGAGGCTTTGATGAGACCGATTATCTTGCTAGGGACTCCGTAATGTCGAAGAAGTTTCCAAAGAATTGCCCTATCCACACTGTCAAATGCCTTTTCATAATCCACAAAATTTAAGTATACTGAGGAATTCCACTCTATTGATTGTTCGATTATTATGCGCAATGTGGCAATCTGGTCTGTGCATGACCGGTTCCTTCTAAAGCCTGCCTGATTGTCCCTTAGCTGAGGATCCACTGCATCCTTCATCCTGTCCAATTACTGCACTGGTACCATGTTATACATTGTAGCTACCATATTATACTTTGTATTTGTATCCTCACGGGCTTTATAGCCTATTGGAAATTTGAAATAAAAGTATCTATCTATAAACTTGGATGAATTCATCCCGGATATTCATCCCAGGTATAAACCACACGTTTCTTTTCGCTTGCGGGATTTCTTTTTATATAATACTAATATAATACTAATGTGATTAAAAAGCTTAATTAAGACATAACTATAACAATAGGTTCCGTTTCGCTCGCGGGATTTCCTGTGTGCTTCCGACTAAACTACACCTCTTTCATCTTAATTTTTCCTAATTGGACTTAATAAAGAATATCGATATAGTAATATCATGTTCAATTAATGAGCAAATAATAATTATGTCCCTAACCAACATAATTAAGCCCAAAATATACTGAACACGTTCCTTTTCGCTCGCGGGAATTCCTTTTCGCTTCTTTTCGCTTAAACATTCCTTTTCGCCGTTTATACCAACCGGGAAAACTGCCCATTTTTATTCGATTTTGCGGTTGTATGTATAAGAAGCGTATTAATAAGTTTTACTGGATCACTAATGAACATTTTCGAAATTTCGACTCTATGCTTACACTTTGTGAGCAATGAAAACAGTCAATCAATGAAAACAGCTATACCCTTGACCTGTTTAGTAAACAAACAAGAACTTTCTTAATTAATATGTGACACTTTAACATTGGTGTCTATGGGGAAAATAATTAGTGGTATAATACCTCTACATGAGGTTGGGAGTAAAAGCCGTCCCGTACATTCCGAAATATAATGAAAACAGCCGGTGCGTAGTACGAAGAATACCGAAAGTAGCAATTAATAGTGAGTAACGACTCTAATTTTATAGAGATTATCTTTATAGTATCAGTTTATGAAGGATGTATATTACGACAAACGATAATGTTTATTAATTTATTTATATGATATATTGGGTCGATCATAATTTTTTTTTATTGGTTTGCTGTTTCCATACCTACCCACAACCTTTTATAGCAATTTTTTAACATAATTGTTTTAATACTATTTTTAGTATATTTTTCTTTAATTTCTTAAGGTTTTTACTGTCTTTGGCAAAAATAAAAATCACCTACCTACCTACCCACCCACTTATAAAATCCTGGGTCGGGAAACAGCAAACAAATATATTTTTAAAGATGGCCTTAGAACAATTACATGTAATGGATATATCAGATATAATTGGATTATAAACAGAATCCGTGCGTACGTACATTTGAAGAGTAAGTATTTCGATTACCATGATATTAAATTGAACTTTTATCACATTACATCATGGTAACTATTAAAGGCCGTTCATAAAGTAGAAGAGATTATATAACTATGTATCACAAAGGATATAACTATGTACCACAAAGGCGCGTAGCTGCCTATACGCGAGTACGCGGCTGAATCCACATGATTCTGACAAAAGCACCTCAAAACGCCCAGAATGCACCAGATTGCACCATTGTTTTCAAAATTTTCCGGGGGGGGGGGGTGGGGGGGTGCATGCCCCCGGACCCCCTATCACAATTATGAATCCACATGAATAGAGGCTAGCTACGCCCCTGCCACAGACATCTCTTTGATCAAACCATACACTTATTTTCATCAATTCAATTCATATAATATTTTATTTGGTATAACATTTACATGTTTATTGCCTAAACAAGGCGGAATACATTACACAATATTTCAGAGAAGAGTACAAACATACTTCATGAATGAATACATATATTACAGTGGAATAGTTATAATTATTACGTTCTATCAATGGCATTTCACCCATTTTATTACCATTATCAATATTGTGTTTAAAAGTATTTATATTTAAGGAATTTAGAACAATACATAGTAACTCTGACTACCGTTACATCAGACTACACTTATTTATTTATTTATACTTATCCTAATTCAATGAACTTTGTTTTGTTTTAGCCATATCGGCACCCGAAAACGTCTTTGCAGAAATGCTATTTTTCAGACATTCAAGGGGCGATAACTCTGTCATGCATGATTGAATCTGATTTGGTTTCGAAAGGAATCGAGATCTCATGTATACGTATGTTGTGACCAACTTTCTTTGACATTTTCATTTTACAATTATTCCCTTTTGACACTTGTAACATTTAAACATTTCTATATAACTTCACTTTTTATCCCCAGCCGATTAGGTGGAGGGATATATAATTGACGTTGTCCGTCTGTCCTTCCCCATAACTCTGGTTAATGCCTCATCCGATTGCAATAATATTTTTCACAAATGTTCATCACCTTAGTATGCAAACCCGTTTTTTTCGGAATCAATACTTTCTGAGTGGCACCGTCCATCAGCACTTTCAGTGCTTTGATTATATAACCCAGCAATGGGTTTCCCTGAATATATGGCCAATCTTTATCAAATACCACACATATGGGCATATATATATAGATTTATTCTGCATTTACATTTGTTTCTCTATTTCATATAAAACCATTTAAGCATTTAAGATTAAATTATTTTCATAGAGAATTATATTTTTTTTATCGTTAAACTGTTATTTCTTTCTGCCTGAAGAGTGTCAATTACATGTTCAACATTGTTGTTTTGTGTTTAAGGTGGTGCAGAATTAAAATGCCATGACTTTTCCCTGATTTCTGCATTTTTTTTAAATTCTTTAAATCGCTGATTTGTTCATGCAGCGATTTTGTGTGTGGCCATTTTCCCTTTTTTCCAGAGTCCGTGGCCACCCTGTTAAAGGGACACATGGCAATCTTGATACGTATAAAACTCCTGGGTCTCCCATTAGTTTTCCAACATCTTTTGCATATCAGTAATAATATGTGTTTGATTAGTTCAAAGTAAAATGTTTTAGCATATATTAGTAATTGTTGATTAAATGCATTTTGCATTATTAATATTGTTAAACCAAGGATTTGTCCATAAAATATGGACAAATCCTTGGTTAAACCTGTGGTATCAATGTATCTCTTACCTCACTAATAGAATTTTGCACTCTGTATATAGCCTCCAATGACACACAGTACTACATGTACCGATAGATCAAATTCTTACATCAGCCTAAAATAAAAATGATTAAAATAAGAAGTGCAACTGTTTTACTGTAAAGTTGCGCGCTCCACTTTCGAGGCCTTGTCTATTTATTGGGCAACTACGTTGAAAAAGGGGCATATTAATTATGTTAAAATATCATGTAAATATATATATGCTAACTTTTAAATAGTATTACTTAAAGTCTTAAACAGGTTTATTTGACTAATATGTGCGTGTGAAGTTTAATTCTAATCTGCCCAGTGGTAACACATAAGATTTCTAACAAAATGTACCCAAGTTAAAAAAAGGGGCATAACTGTGCCAAAATAGGTTTCAGAGTTGTACAACTTTTGCATGGAATGTTATTCATTCTTAACAAATACATGTGTGCAATTTCATTCCAATCTGTGCAGTAGTTAAATAGATAAAAGTTAACTACACTTACATTCTGCCTAAGTAAAAAAGGGGCATAACTGTGTCAACATACGTTGCAGAGTTATGTGACTTTTGCGTGGCATGCTATTTACTGATACCAAATACTGGTGTGAAGTTGCGTTTCAACCTATCCAGTATTTGAACAGTTTATTTTAACATTAACATTTTAACATTTTATGTCAAATACCAAGTGTACATGATTATAATTTAGACGTCTTACAGTATGCAGATGTTATTTGTATGACCCCATACAATACAGATATTACTTTTAACAGTACCTCTCTGCTCACGCTATTGAGAATTTGATCATATAGCGAATGGTTATACAATATTTATACCATACAGCTAAATTTCTGCTTAATATTAAACCTATAATTACATGTAAGATATCCTGAATTCCATTCCATCTTTTTTCTATTTTTTTTTAAATATTTTATTACCATTTGCTAATGAGTGTATTGAGAACAGTTCAATATGTCTAAACCGTTTAATTTGCTATAAATTGGAAGACATTTTTTAAGTTTGCAAGAATATATACTTTATAAAGATAATTAAGCAATAAAATAAATAAAATATTGTCAATGTCACTTAGTGCCTAGAATAATATCCTCTGGTTTAATTTCTACCAAAATATTGCATTTTTCCTTGAAATGAACTAAAAGCTCTATTCAAGAATATTTCTTGAAAAGATGCAGTCATACAGTAAAAATAAATGTAAAATAACTTTCTTTAGAAATTTACCCAAAAAAAGCACGGTTCGTTTTCAGGCATTCCACATTGATATAATATTGCACTTGTAAAAATAATTCTATGTAACATTTTGAATTGCAAAGATTGGAGATAATTATGTATCTTCTACTGTCAGAACTAAATATTTATTCATAGAAGTATTTCAGTCCTACGATTATCAGTTTACATACTCATTTATCACAATTTGACTAAGTATAAAACAGGGGCATAACTTTGTCAAAATAGGTTACAGTTATGTAATTTGTGTATATAGTATGTTGTCTATTTTATTATTTACCTAATAATGTATGATGTCTCAATGAATTCTACTGGTAAGCCAATTCTGATTGTAGACCGAGCTGAACTGAAAAGAAAGGGATGATTCAGCATTCATTTGCATATTTATTACACTAGTTAATGTATAATGCTATTTATATCATGGCTTTATAACGGTCAACGGAATTTAAAACAACATACATGCCAAAACAATGTGAATCAATACTTAATAAATAGTTTTAACGGTAATATTGCTTAAGCAGGTGCCAAGCTAGCATTATGAACCAGGAGTATACAAAATCAAAAACAATGAGTGCAACTTTTATCTTGCTTATTGCGTTCATCAATAGCCATTGAAGCAGGATGTTGATATTCCATTGTTGCCATGTAAAGTCGTGCTGGGACAGTCAATTGTTGTAGGGACAGCTCTGACACATGCAGTGTAGGGACAGCTCTGACACATGCAGTGTAATGAAAGCTCTGACACTAGCAATTTAGAGACAGCTCTGACACATGCAGTGTAATGGCAGCTCTGACACATGCAGTGTAGAGACATACAGTGTAGGGAAAGCTCTGCGACATGCAATGTAGAGACAGCTCTGACACATGCAGCGTAGGGGCAGCTCTGACACATGCAGTGTAGGGTCAGCTCTGACACATGCAGTGTAGGGACAGCTCTGACACATGCAGTGTAGGGACAGCTCTGACACATCCAATGTCAATGTAGAGACAGCTCTGACACATGTAATGTCAAAGTAGAGACAGCTCTGACACATGCAGTTTAGGGACAGCTCTGACACATGCAGTGTAGGGACAGTTCTGACACATACAATGTAATTGAAAGCTCTGCGACATGCAATGTAGAGACAGCTCTGACATATGCAGTGTAGGGGCAGCTCTGACAACACATTCAGGGTAGAGACAGCTCTGACACATGCAGTGTAGGGGCAGGTCTGACACGTGCAGTATAGGGACAGCTCTGACACATCATGACATGTAATTTAGAGGACACAAGCAGTGTAGGGGCAGCTCTCACACATGCAGTGTAGTGGCAGCTCCGACACATGCAGTGTAGGGGCAGCTCAGACACATGCAGTGTAGGGACAGCTCTGACACAATCAGTGTTGTAACAGCTCTGACACATGCAGTGTAGGGACAGCTCTGACACATGCAGTGTAGAGACTAGAGACAGCTCGGACTCATGCAGTGTATGGGCAGCTCTGACACATGTAGTGTAGGGAAGGCTCTGACACATGCAATGTCGGAGACAGCTATGACACATGCAGTGTCGGGGACAGCTATGGCACATGCAGTTTAGGGACAGCTCTGACATATGCAGTGTAGGGGCAGCTTTGACATATGCATTGTATGGACAGCTCTGATACATTTCGGCTATATGGATTCAAATAGATCTATAATGTCAGCATACACGATACTAATATGGCACAGACGGTCAATAACACAGCTTGGAAATCCATATACTTTAATAAATGTCACAGTCCGTAGAGTTGCACAAGCCTACTTATTTCTCAAAATAATTTAGTGGGTGGGGTAAATTAGCATCCCTGCATTATTTTCATTGATAAACATTCATCATCATAATCTTACCTGACTGTATAATACAATAATACAGCATTAATGTATACATACACTTACCGGTTCAATGGAATCCATCCATTGGGTTCCTTTGTCATTTAATTATAAACAAATATTTGGCATTTAATTTTGGCATTTTTGCAACTTCAGCGGAGACGTCGACCTTGACATCTACCGACATGTATGTGCTTTCGTATATAAATAGGCCATCAAGTGATGGATTGAAACCTATTTTCAGAAAATGAAGCTAAAAAGCTGGGTCGGTGTCAGTTCCCGGTTTTCATCGATGAGAATTATCTGCAATACTGATTGAAAATGAACTATTGTCGCCATTTTGTTTTTTTGACTTACGAAAAAAAAATGCGTACACCACCTAAGGTGTTGGTGTAGACTTACGTAAAAACTAACGATATTTTCTAGGGAAATCGTAAGTTATATTTTTTGTGAAACGCTTGTAATCACTTACGAACTTCGTACGCAAAAACTTACGATAAAAACTTACGTACGATGCTTCGTGAAACGCCCCGTGCATTGCTGATCTACGGTGTCGTTGCGTTTGGATTCAGTGGTTTATGCAGGACCATTTTCCCATTTTATCTACGATTGTATAAAGTTTAACAGGTTCGAAACTGGTGTACCATTTGATCGTATGTTTAAAATTGGCGACTGAAAACAAAAGTATTGCAATGATTGTGCTTATAGAAAACGTATTTCAAATAATTGTTTACGGATTTTTTCACGTTCATAGTATCAGATATTCGAGGGATAATAATTGCTTTAGACATTTCTGTATTAGACTAATAAGCTTGGGTTTTAGTAAACAGAACTAAAAAACCGATACAGTACAATTAGCTAATGAATGCTGGAATGTTATAATTTCCGATTGCTGAAGTATTTTTGTACGTGAAATGTAATATACATCCTTTATTCGGTTACTAACGAATATATATTACGAATGGGCCTCTGATTTGATGAATATTGCACAAAATTACATTATGTTATATGTCTAGACTTCGACTCATTTTCGCATAATTGCAAAAGGGTTAACAAGTAACAAGTGAAGTCAACAACAGAAAGGTATATGTTGATTACTTTTCAAGGCGTGTTATTTCAATTACCAAAATTCTACTAATTCGACGAAGATTCGACGCAATATAGTACGGTACAAGATTATGCGACTGTGACTGTGGAATTACAGATTGGAAACAGATGTTTTTGAGAAATGATCCAGTAGAAGAGATGACATTTATCTATAACATCATTATATATAACGTCATTATAAAGATTCGTAACCAAGATTTTAACAACAATATGGAAGACTGTAGAGTAAATGGAAAAATGTAAATGAACAACATACGAAAATATACATTACACGCAATAAGTTTGTAGTACTGTGCATTATAAAAGAGTATGATAGTCTACTTTTGGAAACGGCCGAACACGATAAATACGAAATATTGCAGTCTCGGTTTGACTGAGACTGTTCATGAACGGTTGTGAAATATGCCTGCTATCGTTCACGCCCCCTAGCCACCAGTTTGGATCAAAAGTATGATTCATTATCTATAATGCACCATTAGGACAAATATATTATGGGAAGATGAATTTCCTTATCATATACATTTGTTTTGGTTTTACGTCTGTAAACTTCCCATCAATTTTTATTTTTTAGTAGAAGTATCTTATGACCTCAAGATGCGTACATGGATATATGTTTACGTCTAAAATATAACATAGCATATTGTTTAAAATATTGATGTTAGGTATTTTATATATTACAAGTTAATATCAAATAAAGGTTATGAATATGTGCCATAATTAGAAAAAAATTGCTAGCAAATATAATATATTAGCAAATATAAAACCACAATTAAAATCGACATTGTGATTAAACAGAATATCCTTAGGGAATCGTTACTCCCTTTGATAATGTTTTTTTTTAACAATATGTTTCATCATTTGTTTGATGTTACAACTATCTTCATTAAGTTATCACTTTTCTAATCACAAATCTATCCTTAAGGGTAGACATGACATGGACTATTTAAAATATAAACACATTGAACCTTTCATATGTACCGTGTCATTTGATCGAACATACTAATTTTGCCCAAACACGGTATTGTGAGATCGATAGTAGTTCTGACAGGGACGGAAAGCAGTCTGAAAGGGTGATTTGTGTCAGTTCATATACAAATGAAACAAGAGAATAAACCATTGAGAGCCCGACAAGACAAGAATGCAGACAAACATCAAACGTCACCGTCCTTTGTTATACTCATTCATATTTATTACAAGGTGAGCAATTACCAAAATGTATACCCTGCTTTGCGTTAACGGCCAAACACATATTGTTGTAATGTGTAGACTAGATCCTACGCGTCATAGGTAATACAATGTTAATACTATGACTGAGTTATTTGATACTATAGATTTTAGTCTTGTTTCAGATTTCCTGAAGGAAGTCAGACTATATAAATCATTATAATATGCTCTTGTATATATTTACTTCTTTATATACCCGTTTTCGGGCATTTGTTGATTTAGATATACAGTTTATATTACTACCATATCATCCCTTATTTGTAAATAGTTTTATCTTTAATATAGTTACATTAATTTTTAATTAATCCTTCATTTCTGCATCTTTCGTCAGTTTTTGTGCACAATATGACCTATTTATTTGTCGACGTGCCGTAAAACACCATTCATTTATTCCTTTTGGGCTTTAGGTAGACGTCATCATAGGGTCCACTGCCTGTCCGGTCATCGCACAATTAAAGAGGAAAGCATAGTGGCGAACTGTAAATGGGTCCACCACCAAGCATGCAAATGAGGCTTGCATTGCTAAACAGTTGTATATATAATTCCTAACATTATACTCCGAATAGAAAAATGTGTAACATAATATTTATAATTTATACAACAAAATTTAGTCTAGTTGTCTAGTTTGCAGAACAGAGTATTTCATGAAAAATAATCAAATCGTACAGATCATGTGTCCTAGTTTAATGCGCATGCGCATTGAATATGAAACTAAAACACATTATGATGAATTCTTTCGTATTCGGATCCACACCCACATTGATTCCCGATATTCACCAGTCTCTTTAAGAAGAATTGCGAAATAAATACTATCAAAGACTGGTTTCATGCCATAGATATAAATTCTAACGAAGAATTTAATCCTATCAAAATAAACGCTATCGAAGAATGTGCTATCGAAAGAAGAAAGTATATAGGTTTCTTTTATTTCCAATTATCGATGAATAATTTCATGGTATCGATAATAATGCTGTCGCGCAATTGTTTTATTGTCATAGATAGTAATGCTTTATAAAATATTCCGGTGATCAATATTATTAACATCAAATAATGGTTTCCCAAGACAAATAGTAATGCTATCGAAAAATGCATGGGTTTATCATTCAACCTTTTAGACTGTCAAATACTGGTTACATGATACCGATATTATCATATAATGTGTTCGACATTTATGCATGAGAAATCTGGTTTAAACATAAAGATAAATACAATTCAGAATACCGATGAAGAAAATGATTACGTCATTCGTAATAAGGATTTATTTTGTACGCATAAAACTATGTTTCAGACATTCGACGTCGACCACTTGTGATGATATGATATTAATGCCGTTAGAACAATGTAATCATGTGATCGATACCAGTCAGACGTGCAATAGCAACATGTCTCGTCCATCAAGAGGAGTGAAAGGTGGTGTTTATTACACTATTCCTAAAAATCAATTCTGGAGCATATAATATGTGTTATGACATGTAATAACGCAGCATAAAATAAGCCATGATATGTTATCAAACAGCAAATAACCGTTATTGTATCTTCTCAAGGAATATAGCATGTCGCGGAATGTTATCATGCATAAAAGAACACGACACAGTGTTATCACGCAGCACAGAACATGACAGGATATGCCATCTTGCAGCATAAAACATGACATGGTATGTCATCTTGCAGCATAGAACATTTCATTGTATTATAACGCAGCATAGATTATGTTATGGTTTGTATTCATGCAGCTTAATCATGTCCTGATATGTTATTATGGTAGAAACTGTTATTTGATATATAATACTAGCATTTAAATGAACACTGCCGAAGTGAAGATTTAATTGCTTACTATATAATTAGTATTTTGGAGGAGTTATAAGTTCAAGTACTTTTATTTTAAAATTAGCGTCGCATATGCACCTCTTCCGATCATACGATGATACTAACTTACGTATACGATTATAATTAAGACAAGAACGAATTCGACTGCGTGCCGTCGCAAATACCCACGTTTTCTTCAAAACAGGTCAATTCCCTTTAACCCTGTATCCATTTTACATGTAATTGTTTTGATCGTTCTTTGATACTCAGATAAAGAAATAGTACTATTTATGCTTTTCTGCATACATGTATGACACTGTAAAAGAATAAAAAAATGTTTAGGGTATTTGAACTGTTGACGCCTATCCCAGAGTCCCACGGTACCCTGGAGCAAATTAAACTGATATTTCCAAAATCATTACATTTTATTGAGAAAGGAAAATATATATTTTACCCAATTTACCTCTCTCTCCCCACCCTCACCCCCAACCCATCCCCACTCTCCCCACCTCGGCACACCTCTAAGGTGGAAACACTGAACTTGTTTGATATGCTTTGTTTGGACGCTGTGGTTTCTATAGGACCCTATATCTCATTGTTGTGTATATTGGATCTTATGACGCCCCTTACAACCTCCACCCCACCCGCTACCCACCACCACCACAACAACACACACACACATACAGGAGAAAAACAAAAAATAGTATACACTGTAATCCCTTCATCAAAATGTTCGTTGATCAAAACATAATTGACCCTCTGTTACCCTCCCACACCACCCATCCACTGCAACCCAAGAGACGACGTCAGAGTTTTAAATAATAAATCATTTGACAATGTGTATCTCTTTCATAGACGACTATTATACCAATTTATGTGCAAAAGTATGGAAAAATTACACTGTATGTATTGGATGCCCCTTCCCCCAGAACCCACAGATGACGTAGGAGGAAACAAATATATATAGTGCCATTTGAGACATAATTACAAAAAAATACCCCAAATTCCCCCCGCCCACCCACTCTGGGTCCCCGGGCTGACGTCCGAGTTTGGGAAATAATAAAATCGTTTGATGTATTGTTTATCTTTCATGGATGATTACATATACCAAGTTATGTGCAAATATGGAAAAAATTACAAAAGTAATGTTGCTCTTGCACGCCGTCGTCATATGATGAAGTCATACCCTAAGGTTGGTTGAATTACGTTCAGTGGTTTAGGAGGATATGTGGTAACGGACGGACGGACGGACAGACGGACTGACAGACAGACGGGAAAACGGTGGCGATTTTGATATACCCTGTTTTTTTTCCAAAATATTTCTGAATATTAAAATGCGTCAGAAAACTACTATGTACTATATCTTATAATTATAAGTATGTATGTATGAACGATATGCAATAATAATCTGAGGGTCATCTAAACAAACTGCACTGATTTCTGATTCAATACCACCATATTGGCGTGTTTCATCACGTTGACATGCACCTTACACGTTATACGAGTAACGTAAATACCAATTCCAAGTTTCATTTTGATATCAGAAATATATCACCTATATATCATATATTGGTACCAATAACAATAGATATAAAAATCGAACAGGAAAAGTAGCATGCAAAGACAAAACAACAAAACTGAAATAACTGTTAAATGCTAATTGAGATATTTTCTATTTAAAATAACAGTGACACACACAGACCTTGATCTGCTTATAACCTAAACACATACACACGGCAACGCTTTCTTTGTATATAAAGAATCTATGAATGGACATTTATTAGAAAACCTTCAAAGAATCCAAATTTATTGAATGACAACATTTTGTTCTGTTTGTATTAAAACTTGACATTGCCTCGAGAAACTTGAAAAGCAAACTCAATCATTATCTTGATTAGAGAAACCTGAGAACTTTTATTGTGATGCCTTTAATTTTCTAAAGGTTTTGATCGGAAACCAGTTAACCTTGATACAGTAATCTGAAACAAATCACACACTTTCTTGGAATTGAGAAATACAACTATGAAGTGTCTTCTTTACACGTTTCATAAACTAGAGAAATATATCCACTAATGTTATCTTGATGCTCCAACGAATTAATATGTTGAGACCAATTTGAATCGAGAGTGAGTGATTTTAACCTTGACCCGAGTTACTTTGACAAACAAAAGTGATTGAGAGAAACTATTTCGTTTTATGTATAGTAATAGTGACCATAACATTGATCCTAGTTAAATGAAAAGCAATCACATGCTGTCTTCTAATATGAAGATTCTATCCATGAAATTTCAACATAATATTACTACATTTATTAAGTGGAAACCATTTGCTGTGCATGGTAACAGTATGTATAACATTTATCTCATGTTCGTGCAAAACAAAACTTAAAGTAGATATAAAAGCAGATATAAAAGTAGGATATAAAAGTAGGATATAAAAGTAGGATATAAAAGTAGATATAAAAGTAGATATAAAAGTAGATATAAAAGTAGGATATAAAAGTAGGATATAAAAGTAGGATATAAAAGTAGATATAAAAGTAGATATAAAAGATATAAAAGTAGATATAAAAGTAGGATATAAAAGTAGATATAAAAGTAGGATATAAAAGTAGATATAAAAGTAGATATAAAAGTAGATATAAAAGTAGATATAAAAGATATAAAAGTAGATATAAAAGTCGAAAAGGAAATGTAGCACTCAAGTCAACTAAGATTCCCTGTGATATTAGAAAATATATCTATGAAATATTATCTTGATACCTTTTAATGAACTAATCACTTGTTGTTCGAAAAAATACGGATATACAGTTCATTTCTTAATTTCAAAGCTTCATAAATAAATAAACCTAATTTACGAATTCTAACTTTATTTGTTGAGTTAATTAACGTTTCCAAAAATATTTAGATATATCTAAAAAAAATATCTACATCGAAAATCGTTCACACTCTATAATACAAAATGAAATTCATCTTCTAACACTCTACAAAGATCACACGTTCTCTCGTTAACAGGTATTCTAATAGTTTTAACCCATCTGCCACATTCAATTTTTAATCTGTGAGATGAAACTCTTAGTTTTGTTATTGATTGACAAAATGTGTACACTTATATTTTCTAAATATGGCTGAATTTGAAATATTGCAATACTGTTGTAGAAACAGCTCTGCTTGAGCTCTGCAACCTATGATTCAAATTCTGAATATTTGTTTAATAATGTTAATAAATATCTTCTCATTTCCAACACCTTGTTGGATCCATACATACGAGGGTGCTTCAAAAAGTTCTGTCACTAGGCATATATCCTTTGAACTGGATATTACACTGAGATAAAGTAATGTATTTATAGTACTACTGGGTTCGCTGTCTTAAATTCCACAACAAAAATGAAAACATTCCGGTTATTTATACCCCTGAATTACCTCCCCCTACCACACCTTTTGGATACTGGCATCTCTGAAAAGTCCTTGTTACAAAACGTTGTAAAAATTATTTGAATAAGTCTATGCTTTTAAATTTTCTTGTACGCCATCTGTTGTTATTCATCCATAATCCTTGAAAATGATTATCGAGAATTCGGAAAGGTCTTGCTGCAAACCAGATATGAGTGAATGCATATCCCTTAATTTTAGCAGAAATAACACTGATTTTCTTAATTTTGTTTACGGAAATGTTATAATATCTTTTAATTGTCGTAATTATTCTCATACTATTAATATTTTTTCATATTTGTTTACAAATCATAGACCTTCAGTGTTTAAATTTCATATTCAACACATTATTGTAGAATTTTGTACAATGTTTAGAGAAAATATTGATCATCCAAAAACGCTATTTCAGAAGATTGCCCTTCCATTTAATGTCCATTTATCTTTAAATTAATTTTACACGTTAGCTTAAAATGTTAATTTCTAAGACAATGCCTTTTCATCTACCATGCTTAAATTCTGAATCTTGTAATGCACAGATATAACTGGTAATGTACGAGAAATTTCAAACGTCTTCGACAAGTACTTAAAGAAAAACAGGCATTTAGAAAAGTAACAGTTAACAAACCTGAAAAAAACTCAGGACGAAAATGCCTCAGTGTGTATAAGTGATGTGTATTAAATGTTCCATAAATTTCGTCACACAAAAGATACAGCATTCATTTTACCATCAATGGAATGGTATTGAAGATCTCGTTCATTTGGTATCAAACATCAACACTCACAATGAGCACATAATTGTTAAAACGCGTTAGTGACAGAACTTTTTGAATGACCCTCGTAATACAAACCTAGTGAAGCTAATAAATGTTTAACAAGTGATGCCCAGTTAACTTGTTGTGGATACAATTCCAAGTCACTTAATATCGTATTATACACAATTTTAACATATTTTAGTTCCTTCAGTTGTAATATGAAATCATTTTGTGTTGTAACCCATTAAATCCTTTTACAAAACTGCAAATAGTCTCGTTCAATAGGATTTGCTTGTATAAATCCCCCGATCTCACATGGATAGTTCAGAATAGGTGTAATTAACTTATCAAAAAGGTCCAATTTGTGTTTTTTGTGAAAAACATGTAAATTTGTATAAGTATTTGTTCCTTATCTTCACCAAAACGACCATTTACAATGCGCAAATCACGTTGCTTACACATATCTAACAAAACCAACCCGTTATTATTTGTGTGATCCTTATCCTGTGAAAAGCGAGGCATTTCTTTGTCTGGAATATAATCATCTGGTAGCATAGACAAATGTACATAATTATCATCCCAAACAAAATCATATAGGTCTACGGTAAAGTCAGTTAATATAACGCATTACGTGGTCCGAGTATTAACTTTCATACCCCATCCAACCCCTTCTCCAAGAAGCGAAAACGGGGTGGGCTAGGGGTATGAAATAAAACCTTAATTTCGGTTTAAAAAGTTTGCGTAATGTAAAATTAAAACATTTTATAGGTACTTTTAAAATGGTTATCGCATTGTGTCAGTAAAAAATGTTTTTAACGTGTGTTATTTTAGAAATATCCGTTATAAAATTCTGCTGTTTTCCATCGCTTAATGGAATTTAGGCGGGACTACGTAATGCATAATTCTAAGTATTCCACAAATGGAGTAAAGGCACGTTTTAATGCGATACCCTCTGTTGTCAACCCTTGTATGTGGATGCTGTAGCATATTTAGTGTAAACCGGGCGGTCCCGTGTATCGGTCTATCCTCCGAGCACGTTAAAGAACCATAGGTATCTATTCGATGATAAGAGTAGGGCAGGTCCCCGGATTCCTATGTATCCTTCCCCTCTCTCTGGGGCGGCTCTAAATAACCTGTACTGTGTTGATGAGCCGTTAAACAACATTCAATTCAATTCAATTCAATTCCCCTTGTCAGTTTGTGTAAATGTGGATTATTTTGAATGCATATTTGTGTTGGACAGAGATCTGTGAATGCTACAATATTGCATGACTTTTACATCTACTGTTAAGTAAACTGCTCTGAATCCATGCTGATTCATTTTAGTGAGTATCAGTAATCGATAAAAAATATGCTATACAAAGTAATAAAAAAATACTAAATATGGCCAAATTAAACCAAATGGAAAACCTACATTGATGTTTAGACTTTACAGAAAGCTTTCGGCTAAGTAGTTATGTAAAATATGTCGTAATAGTCATGACAATCTTAGGAGGTTAAAACGTCATAATTTGTAATCAGACATGATCACTAGAGAGTATTCGTTGTAAAACACTAGGGCTTCATATAGTTGTGAAACTAAAGGTATCTTTCTAGTGCTCTTGCACTAACCATATTTGTCTAGAACTTCAGACAGTATTTTCAAAGAACGTGGCAAACGAGGTACATAAAGAGAAGGATCAGGTATATGTAGTGGTACATGTAG
This sequence comes from Cyrtodaria siliqua, assembly GCA_037043455.1. Taxonomy (NCBI): domain Eukaryota; kingdom Metazoa; phylum Mollusca; class Bivalvia; order Adapedonta; family Hiatellidae; genus Cyrtodaria; species Cyrtodaria siliqua. Next base: position 32,391 of record JAWPHD010006270.1, on the reverse strand, counting down.
ACATACACAAACTGCTTGAAATTGGTCGAGAAAAATGGGAAATTCCAACCGTTTTAGCCTAGGGAATTATTTATTTTTCATTCAAAATTCAGTTTTGTGAACATTTAAAAAAAAAATGAAATCCGACAATTGACTCGTATCCGTTTAGATTCACTGAAAACATAAGTATAGAGCCGTGTTAAATACCAGCCATATCAGCATCAATAGCCGTTTAAAGATAACGTGATTTCTGAGAGTGCACAAAACAAAACTTCACTGAAGTTTTATTATTCTGTACCACCATACTGGTGTGTTTGTACGACGCCTGTATCACCATTCTGGTAGGGTTAATGGTCACGGGTGGCGTCTGTGAACGACGCCTGTATCACCGTTGTGGTAGGGTTAATGGTCACGGGGTAATAGAGTACGGTCCCTAAGACAAATATGATTCTCTTTCTAATGTACTCTTACAGTCACTGGGAGCTCGACTTGTAAATGAAGACGTGTCGATTCTTACGGATGGCGGGAGGTGTACAGTACTGGTTCTACCCAGGAAAAGTCTGCCTCCTTCACAGAAAATCGACCGTCATATATAACCTTACATGTGTTGAAAATGACGTGAAACACCACACAAATCTTTCTAATGTAATGCGTTTCCGTTGACCATGTAAGATTAAAAGGAATTACGAGCGCTGATAATGCTGCCATGACGGAATTTCTGCTTGTATACTTAATAACCTTACTCTAATGGTAAATCCAAATCAATTAACATGCCCTTTACTTATGGCAGGCGTCTTAAGATATTTGACTGTGCGTAATCAGCTGCACTCAAATAAACATGTACCTAATAAACATGTACCTAATTAGATCACTATTAGAGAAAATATACGGACGGTCAATGAAAAAGCACCATTAACTCCATATATTTATGCTGTGGGTTTACACCATATTGGCGAGTGTGAATGACACCTGTATCACCATTGTGGTAGGGGTTAATGGTCAGTCTGTATACCGATATGTTGCTAAGTAAAATGACGTATGTGTGTACACTACGTCTGCATCACCATTTTGGTGTTTACAATACGTCTGCAACATCATTTTGTATACACGACGTCCCGTTGACTACAAGCAATTTACGACTGGGGTGTAATTATATTTATAATTTAATTTAATTGATTTTATTTTGAGGGTAGCCAATATTTGTTGTATTACTTTAAGAACACTAAACGAGGTATATATAAAAGGGGCATTACTAGATTAATGTTGCTTTCTAGATTAATGTTGCTATCGCCTGCTTAAAGCCGAAAGCAGTCGAGAGATATTTGTTTTCTTAGCACAGTTGATACTTTTCTCATATTTATCTTTTTAAGTACCTATTTTCTAAGAATCATCCGCGATCCAGTGCCCCAGAAAGGGTCTTTGATGTATGCTATTCTCCGCTGTATATCATGAACATCATGTACATTCCGTACATCATGTACAGGCCCCTTTTAAAAAGGTTGATCACTCTATATGGAGTGGTATGCCGAAGATGCAGGAAAGCGTGAATGAAACGACGTATAGACGTGTACACCATCAGGATTGAACGTATTACCTATCTCTGTTTTAGTCATTCAATTATTAGAAGAATCCATTTGTATGAAATACGTTAGACGCTTCTATAAAGTTGTCATAACGAATGTAAACCAGACCTGAGATGTAGAACAAGAAACATGTTATCCAACTAATACTGTGCTGTGAAGCTGTTGTTATATGCCCAACGTTATATGCCCAACGCTATATGGCCAACGTTATATGCCCAACGTTATATGGCCAACGTTATATGCCCAACGTTATATGCCCAACGTTATATGCCCACCGTTATATGTTATATGCCCAACGTTATATGCCCAACGTTATATGGCCAACGTTATATGCCCAACGTTATATGCCCAACGTTATATGGCCAACGTTATATGCCCAACGTTATATGCCCACCGTTATATGTTATATGCCCAACGTTATATGCCCAACGTTATATGGCCAACGTTATATGCCCAACGTTATATGGCCAACGTTATATGCCCAACGTTATATGGCCAACGTTATATGGCCAACGTTATATGCCCAACGTTATATGGCCAACGTTATATGGCCAACGTTATATGCCCAACGTTATATGGCCAACGTTATATGCCCAACGTTATATGGCCAACGTTATATGCCCAACGTTATATGGCCAACGTTATATGCCCAACGTTATATGCCCAACGTTATATGGCCAACGTTATATGGCCAACGTTATATGCCCAACGTTATATGGCCTTAACCAGATGGTATGTTATGAAAGACAAGAGTTGAAACGAATATGGAGGCAAAACTATTTAATCTTAACAATCTAAAAGACATATAACAAACAAGCAAGACTAACAAATACAGTACGGACATGCAAGAAGATCCCGGGGACTGTACGTGCTGTACGGACTGTACATGATGTTCATGATTGTTCGGGGCGCTTGTTTCAGCCAAAAGTTTTTCTGCAGTAGCTTGAGCAATTCAAATAATACTTTCATCAATTTTATATCATAAGAACTGGTATTTTTAGTGGTAAATAAAAATACATTAGTTTTGAAAATCGGTTGAGAAATAAATATTTTACAGCCCAAATGATTTTTTGATGGGGCTTTTCCAATGTAAATTGGTGGGACAGCAAAAAGTTAAGAAATTTTATATAACTTCAGTTAGCCTTCATATTTTGCTACAAAACTTTCAGGTTTTCTTAATTTACGAATATCCAACAATTTAAAACCATTTTCGGATAAAAACTCTATAAAAAATATATTTCAAATTGTTCATGCAGCAGAATTGCCCCTTCAAAAACTGCTTTCGGGCATAGCAGTTTTATTTCTCAACCGATTTTGAAAAGTAAAGTATTCATATTTACCACTAAAATGGTCTGTTTCTCTGATATGCAGCTTATTTAGGTACTAGATGTATTTTGTCTAAAAAGTCCAAAAACACTTTGGCTTAAACAAGCACCCTAAACAATAGTACATTATATTTTTGTTAACTTGTGCGATGTCAAGGCATAATCACAACTTCTCAGACTGACAATATGTGATTAACATATTGCAAATGTCATACTACTATTTATGAAAGCTTTGGGCCTATCGTTAGAAAAGTTTTAAATACTGATCTTATCGTATAGAGTTTAAGGAACCAAATGCTTGCGCCGCGGATGCCACATTTCTCTGAACTGAACACCATATCTGTGGAACGAGCTTTCAAATCAGTCTAAATGTGTGAAAAGTTTTTTGAATACCTCATCTGTAAGCCTTCAGACGAAACAGTCTAAAATGTCAAGATCGTTTCTTTAAGCATCTTATCTCTTTAATTATCAGAGACAGAAATAGCTGAATAGTGTTGAAGACCATTTTAACATGCACGGTAACTTCCTTTTGGGCAGATAAACTAATTATTCAGTAAATGGCCATTTGAAGCGTGGCGCTTCCTCTGTCTAACACAGTAATAATATAGTTAAAGTGGAGAAAGGCAAGTAAGGTCTTGCAGAACGAATATTCGATATATGGATTTTCATATTTCTATCTGTTTGTGTCGCCTGCTTAGCATGGAAGACACTTAGGGATCACTTTGTCCGTCGTCCGTCGTCTGTCGTCCGTCGTCAGTCACACTTTAACCTGCACCCTAACCTTGGCCATAAATTGAAAAGAATTTGACATGTGTTCATGAAACTTCATAGACATCATTTTAACCTAACGAATGCTGTTACATATGTCCAATAGCCTTGACTTACATTTTGAAGTTATGTTCCCTTTCATAAAACTTTAACCAGCAACCTAACCAAGCTCATAACTGGCCATAACTTAAGAAGTATTTGAACTATGTTCATGAAACTTAACACATATATTCACCTTACTACACAGAATAGTGATACCCGTGACCAATAACTCTGACTTCAATGTTGACAGAGTTATGCCCCCTTTCATAAAACTTTAACCTTCAACCTAACCAAGCTCATAACTAGCCATAACTTTAGAAGTATTTGACATATGAAGGTAACCATACCGGCATAATCTCAATTCATGTTCATGAAATTTCACACACATATTCATCTTACCACACAAAATATTGCTACCCACGACCAATAACGCTGACTTTAATGTCAGCAGAGTTATGCCCCTTTTCATAAACTTTAACACTTCGGAAAATAAACTGCTCCATAGTTCATGAAGTATTGCACCCCGTGTCTTCAAACGTTATAGTTAGGTTATTCTTGGTGAAATAAGCACACGGCGGGCGACACAAATGTTCCGTGGAACACCCTTCTAATTATTTATTAATTTCACATAATTGACTATAGTATAAGCGCGAAGCTTGCATCAATGGTGCTCTGTTTCATATTGACTGCTACAAAACTGTTATCACTTGTCAGCGTTATCTCGTTCATATCTGTTTTAAATAAGATATACATTTACCGTGTTCCTTTTGAAGAGAACCTAAGGTCGTATAAATATTATTAGTATTAGTATTTTATGTGTGTATTTAATAATAAATGCATACACAATTACAGTACATATGGGTATTTTCTTTACTGCAAATGACGATCAAAAACAGCTTTCGCGCAGGATTTGTTTTTCTAAACCGATTTTGAAAAGTAGGTTTTATTTACCACTAAAAATGCCTGTTTCACTGATATACAACTTATTTGAATTTTGTCTAAAAAGTCTAAACAACCTCTGGCTGAAACAAGCGCCCAAAACAATACACATTATGCAAGTGTTTGGCAATCATAACCAATCAAGAAGTCCGGAAATCATTCCCATGTATACAGCTCGCAATATGTCGTTACTAAAGCAGTAATGAAAACACATACTAAATGAAATTTTGTTTTACGCCCTGTAAACAATGTGAACTGTACCTCAGAGGCAGATAAGAAGAATGAAGTCTCCGATCAGTTGAGCCGTCCCACGCGTTGCAGAGATATGCAACTCTAAAGCGTAAACGTCTAGCACAGAGTTACCGAGGTCGCTACATCAGACGTCTTCTACCTCAGTAAACAAAACTCATAGTTAACTTGTTCAATAGTCAAACAACTATTCACAGGATAAATGTTTAATCATCAATACCCTTCTGTTTTCAAAGTTAGCACTTCTCATTCAGGTTTTATAACTTATCGGAATGTATTCTATACCAGATTGAAATCATGCGCGCAATGTCTTTATGTGGCGCGTAAATAGTAACAGCCTTCGCTACAATAATACCTTACATAATTATGTAATTCTACACTATTTTAGCAGTACCGCAAACCAGTAATCGGCTTATGACCGAGCGACGTTGGATATTGGGTATCAATAAACTGTTTCAGACACGCGAGCTATAATTGTTACAGATTGCTTTTAGGCCTTTGCCTTGCTTCTTTTAAATATCCTAAATGAACCTAATGTGCTATGGTGCACTTCAATTTTTGGTGACAAACAGACCATTTATATTAGGGTGTGGATTCCTACAAATAGAAAGCATATTATTTGGTTGGTCGCCATTTGTTTTATGACGCCATATTTGCAATAGCTCTCATAATCAGCTTGCTGCTAGTTACCGTAGCAACCGTTCAGTCAGTCGTTGAGAACGACGCCGCATTTCAACAACAATTCAGTATACAGTCCTACGTACAAGGTACAGATCAGACCGAAAACCCCAGAAATTCATTGCTATCATAAAAATTACCAGTACTGTTATTCCCCCAGCAGGTTGTCCAGATAAACACTTGTTAATGACCATGATAAATTGGCTGGACAGCATTGCCCAGCCATGTTTTATTATTGCTCACTGATAAACATCCACAGAGTTGAGTGTGTTATGAGATGATACTGAGCCTTGATTATGAAACCAGAGGTCTGAGGAGAATAGTTACAGCTCTGACAAAAAATTACAAGATGATATAAAGCGTACATTTGTGTTTTTCGTTCATATTTAGTGTTCACATAATGATGAGTCTACACATCAAAAACTCTTCAAATGAGATAGAGTATAACTTTGGGAAGGAAAGTCATTTTAAGAGTTTTGAAGAATTGCCATGTTTTGCACCAGTCAAAGCCTCTTCAAAAAAAACGTCAGCTTGACACAACACTGCAAAGCGGATACGAAGAAAACGCCCCTGAACATCAACACCAAAGTCGATACGATGAAATGACCAATTACTTAGATGTAATATAACATAACATGTCATTGTTACGGGACGTGTAAAGATAAAGGACCCGCATCCCATTTCCTCAACATACCCCCAGGCCCCGCCACAAGGAAATTGCAAATCCTTAATATATGCCCCCTGTAGATACATATATAGGGCATAGATACATGATAGTTGATGTATAGTTGACTTGTGTTTCGTTACAATTGCCCACAAACTTCATTAGTACATTGCTATAGCTATTTTAAAACTTATCAATTCATATCCTCCAACAAATGGAACATCTTAGATCCGCCCATGCAGATACATTATAGATACATGTATAGTGTGTGTCACATTGTCTTCTTTCACTTACCCAGAATCTTGATTAGATGATTAAATTGAGCGTTTTACATGTGATTCATATACTAAAATATTCGAAAATCCTAGATCCACCCCTGCATATACGTTATAGAATCATACATAGTGTATGACATATTGTCTTTTTACTTACCAAAAAGCATGATCATGTATGTGTATTTAATACATGTAACTTTATTTGTGATTGCTTTATACCTTCCATACATTTAACACTTCAACAAGTCATATCTATAGAATACAGAATAGTTTGTAAATGTGACAATAGCAAACAAACATATATTCAATGAGCTTAAAAACACCTCGTGTATATAGTTTCAATATCATTTACAGGCAACAGTTAAACTAAGGTCTCGACCTTTTAAATTGTCAAAAACACTTATTAAAACACGTTTTTCTCAATAATTAATTTTGAGAGTTTCATTTGATGAAGTGAATATGAAATGATTTATACCCACAACTGATTTTAATATAAGATATTAAACGGACACATGGCAATCTTTTTGCGTTTTTATCAAGCATTACGATTGGCGATTCAATTTATTAATAAAGAATCATTTGACTTTAAACCTGCTTGCATATAAGTCAATACAATATTGAGTTTTCAATTTATCTTTTTATATTTTTATAGGTTAAAATATATTATTGGTACAATATAATCAACAGTTAGTGATTTGCAAAAAGAGTTTTCTTTATACTCTTCTCATAATTAATATTAATAGTTGAACAAATGCAAGTAATGTAGAAAAACAAATGGGACACCGCGAGTTTAAAAAAAAAAGATTGCCATGTGTCCCTTTAAATTTTGATATAATCTGTTGTTTCTGATGTTTTATTAAGCCCTCGAGTATATAATTATATTGATGAGGGTTATATATATTGATGCGGTGAAATGAGGGTCTTAAGTATATATATTGATGTGATAATGAGGTTTCTAAATATGCATGCATATGTGTGTGTGTGTGTAATTCTAAGGTTTATAGTCCGTCCGCCAACGAACACGTCAGGGTATATGCATGCACATTATGTACATCAATAGATTTATACTATACTGACGAGATAAAGAAACGCCTCATCGGGAATTTGCGCTATATATTGTATATACCGCACACTTAATGCCACATAATATTCCAAAGAAATCCCAAGATGTTTTGTAAAACAAAGTTGCAGTTGGTTAGAGAAAGAACACAACAGTGATGTTGTAGACGTTTTAATCACAGTACACTTTATAACAAGAAATTCATAAATATTGAAGTTCCTCTTTGAAAAATTGACTATTTTAGTACTGTATTTAACCTAAAGAGTTTGCAGAAATTTGCATCCTAAGTTTTCTCACATGCTTGAGCCAAACAGACACTCTGCCATAATCAAACTTTGAAGAAATACTATTTGCTGTGTTTTGTGTTGTTTTAGTATTTTTTTATTTTTTTTTTCCGAAAAGAAAGGTCTTACGTAGCCATGTACCATTCGATTAACAGCAGCATAGTGTACATACAATATATAGCGGAAATTCCCGATGAGGCGTTTCTTTATCTCGTCAGTATATATTACTACAAAGTGTACTTATTTTTGATAATGTATAATTACTGAGAACTGTCAAAGATTTGACAGCAAAATACAATTATTAAAAATACAATCTAAGTTGTTGTATACTATTAGAAAGTAAAACAAAAAATTTCTCATTTTACAGCAACTGATACAATTTCCACTTGTATTAAATAAGTCTATGCTAGTAACACTATATATATAAAATAAACTGAATTTTCATCAAGTACATTGATTTATTTCATGATAGTGTCCATTTATACTCGATCTTATTGTCCTGCTGCAGAATGAGCCTCTCAGATATGCCAGCTGTTCCACATTAGCACTGGCTACTTTTATTGCAATTAATTTGTTAGGGGTCATTAAAAGGCTGCTACCTGGTCAGATTGTAACTGTATCATGGTTTTATCTCTGGCTCCTATAGGAGCTGATTTTGTATCTTGTGGGGGAGACTGTATAGTTGGTTTTTATTATTTATTTGAATTGATTTCGCCAGTTCGTTCTAAACACAAGGATTTAATCCTACATTTTGATCTTTCAATGGGGTATGAAACAAAAATGGCTATTTTAAAGTTATCGAACAACGCTGTGGGATTTAGGTGATTTAAACTACCGCAAATGTTGTCATACCTCTTTGAAAAAGAAATACGCAATCAATATTTTATTATATATTGCCTAACCCGTGTCCCTCGAAGAGTGAGATATACAACATACAGTCAATGGAAGGAAAATTCAATCAAGTACAACTGTTCAAATGATAAAGTGCCCATCTCTGAGCTGTCCTAATGACATTACAATGCATCACATACGCAGACTCCATAGCATGGTCGTTATCTGGTCCCAATAAATGAGGCCTATTTATTTTATGGAATATCACTCTATCATTATCCAGAGTCTGAAAAAAAGATTAAAATGGACACACCTATTGTCCTGATTCATCTGATGTCTTAAATGATATTCCGATTTTGGACAACGATGACTATCCCTGTGAAAGAATACAATAAACACTATACCTTTCACATGATATTGTACTAATGTTTGTATAAATGTCTCTATACTGAGCACAATGTATTTAAATCATAGTTTGCACAATGAATGTCATTCTCGCCAATATGGATAGCGACGACTGCGGGCTGCAAGATCATAAGCCTTTCCATCGCATCGTGTCTTAACAAAGTGTTGACAGCAGCTCCACCAAAACCGAATGTTTGAAATGTTTCAACACCAGTCAGATTATAGTTTTCCCGAATCGGATGCTTGTCGAGTTGAAAACGTTCAGGTAAACGCCTGACGAAGCAATATGTCCCGGGCCGTATACACGCGGTAGTTTCTCCATTATAAAGCGTCTATGAATCAGGAAAATTTAAGGCACATATTTGGTTAATAGTATTCAGCACGATACACAATCCCTTCAGTGTCCAATATAATAGAAACATGTAGATATTTCTTGTAGTTTCATCACACGTACTTAATCACGGTTCACAGACCTTGTTGATATATAATATTCTGCATACGGTATTAGTATAGATATCTGAAGTTCTAGGACTGTTATAAAACTGGACTTTACCATGGTAACCAAAATAAATACATATCAAAATAAACAATATAGCCCGACGCCCTCACCCGATTTATCAGAAACTGTCTTCATTCATAACATACTCGGTGCCAACGTGGGCATCGACGCGTTCTACCGCGGGTTGATTCGATCAAGGGAGGTTGTAGCCGTGAAGACCCCGCAAGTTGTCGTCTATCAGAATATGTGTTGCTTGTTCGACTGTGATATAGTCATCCTCAGAATGATCTCTAATCTGATCACGATCGTCACCCCAGACTGATTGTGCTCGTCACTGTCAGAATTGGATTCTACATCAGACAATTCACTTTCAGAATCTGAACCACTATCTTCCACAATTACAGGATTTGGGCCGAGATATGGTCTCAACCTATTAAATGTACAATTTGTTCCTTTCCAGGTTGATTAACCAATGATATTCTGTAATTGGCCGGTGACAGAACTTCAAATACAATGAAAGGTCCCCCCCCCACCCCCACAACCCCACAAAAAATCAACAACACCTAGAGAGCTTGGAGCTTGTACCAACCCTGCACCTGGGAGTGAACAGTAATACTTTGTCACCTACTTTGCATGGTTGACCATAGACTTTTTATCGTAATGTTCCTGCATTCTACGTTGACCAGTAATTATATTGTCCCTGGCATGTTCAAAAGCGAAACCCATGGTTTTCTGGATCTTATCAACAAACTGCGAATGAGAATCTCGCGTTTCTAGTGGTAACGGATACATGACTGATAACGGTTTGTTAATCTCTCGGCCAAACATTAAGTCAAACTATAAATGAACCTACTCATTTCACTGAACATTCATCTTCTCTCATTGATATCATGCTAGTTCGTAATAAAGATAATTTAATATTAAGTGGCGTTGCCGATCCCTTTTTAGATCAAGAACAAAGGTACCATTGTCCAATTTTTGCTATTTTCAAGTTCAAGAAACCTAAATTCAAATCTTATACTAGAAAAATCTGGAAATATGATCAAGGTGATTATAATCTATTGCGAAGTAAAGCTATCGAAACTGTTTGGTCGGACTTATAATATGATGATATTAATGTCTATGCAAATAATATAACAAACACAAACAATATAACTGAACAATGCATTCCAAATCTGATAATTCGTATTAGACCTTACGAACCTCCTTGGATTAACAACTTAATAAAACGAAAAATTAGAGCTAGAAAAAGATTATATAAAAAGACCAAACTATCATCACTTCAACACCACTGGGATAAGTTTAGACAAATTAGAAATGAAGTTATAACATTATTACGTGAATCAAAACTAATTTACTTCGATAGTCTCTCCCGTAAACTTAAATCCCCTGATATTTCCTCAAGGGACTGGTGGAAAACACTCAAAACCTTTATTTCTTCAAATAACAAACCCTCCATTCCATCTCTTTTATACAACGATCAGGTCGTGTCAGATGAAACAGAAAAGGCCAATTTACTTAATGATTTTTTTTAAAAAACAGACAATTTTAAATGACAATAACGTCGAAGTTCCCTTCATGCCCCCTTGTAACGTTAGCATGCATTTAATGGTATTTATCCCAGATGAAGTTCAGTCCGTCTTAAAGTGTCTCCCAATTGGTAAAGCAACTGGTCCAGATGAAGTTAGCAACCGTATCCTTCGGGAACTTTCCAGTGAGCTATCAATTCCTCTTTGTAATTTGTTTAATAAATCTCTAGCTGATGGAAAAGTCCCGAATATTTGGAAGGAAGCTTTTGCGTGTGCCGCTTTCAAGAACGGTGACCCATCATCTGTTAATAACTACCGTCCTATCTCTCTTTTAAGTAACATTAACAAAGTTTTGGAAAGATTAGTCTTTAAACATGTATTTAATTTTCTTCGCGTCAATAGTTTTCTAACGGCCCTGCAGTCTGGCTTCATGCCGGGCGATTCGACCGTAAATCAACTTACTTATCTTTATAATACTTTCTGTCAAGCACTGGATGTAGGTAAAGAAGTAAGAGTTATCTTCTTTGATATAAGCAAAGCTTTCGATCGCGTATGGCACAAAGCTCTTTTAGCGAAACTTAAATCTGCTGGTATGTCGGATGCACTTATAAACTGGTTTTCCAATTATCTAGAAAATAGACGCCAATGCGTTATAGTTCCTGGTGCTAAATCAGAGTGGATTTCTATAAACGCATGGGTACCACAAGGCTCTATCTTAGGTCCTCTTCTATTTTTAATATATATATCAATGACATTGTTACGGATATAGATTCCAACATTCGTCTGTTCGCTGATGACACAAGTCTATATATTATTGTTGACCACGTAAATACCGCAGCCGATATCCTAAATTCCGATATAGTAAAAATAACTGACTGGGCGAATAAATGCCTTGTCACTTTTAACCCTACAAAGACCGAATCATTATTGATATCTCGTAAAAGAAACAAACCCATACATCCACCTTTAAATATGCTTAATCAACAAATACCAGAAGTTACAACTCATAAACATCTGGGCGTGAAGCTTTCAAACGACTGCAGTTGGCATTCCCACATAGAATATATGACAGCTAAAGCATGGACCAGAATAAATATAATGAGAAAACTTAAATTCCAGCTGGATCGTCTCAGAACAAACTGAAGTTCATTAAACCATCACTTGTTTATCAAAAATATAACTGACTCTCCTCTGTGTCACTGTGGTAGTATCGAGAACACTGAACATTTCTTCTTCACGTGTCCAACCTATCACATTTTTCGCTTAGAACTTATCAACTCTCTTTCAAATATATGTACTATCTCAACTAATATTCTCCTATGTGGTGACCCCAATCTCAGTTACGAAACAAATGAAGTGATCTTCGAAGATGTGCAAAATTTTATATTAAAAAGCAAACGATTTTAAACTGACATAACTTTTCAACATCAGTAAATGAATAAGTTAGATGCTGCTAGTACGGATGGTTCGCCCCTACCCATTGTCGCCGCCCAGATTTCCCTTACACTTTTTTTTTTATATAGTATTAGTATTATTCAATATATATATTTTTATTATCTTTTGTGTGTGCGTTTTTCTTAGCTTTCAAACGTACTTTTCTTTCTAAATCTTGATAACATTTTCCATTGTATAAGAAATATTTTGTTTCTATTTTCTCTTCTTGAGTAATCTATAATAAGCCATTCTAGTGTTACATATAAACATGGTAAGGAAAGGAACTTAATAAGCATTACGCTTCCGTTCAAATCCTTTATTTGTTGTTATTGTATATATGATTAACTTGTAAATACAATGAATAGAATATGTTTAAACTAAACATTAATTTATTTGTGGCATATCCTGTAGCTTCGTGAACACTACTTCGATAAGCCATGCAGACTAAATTTAAATAGGAATTCCAATTCGAGTGGCGATCATTAAAATACGCCGAAAGCATTTCGAGGACTACTATTGTACCGTTCTACCTCGCCATTGGATTGAGCATGATATGGGGACGTTCTGGTCTTCCGTATTCCCAACAAAGAAATATAAAAAGATCGGACAGGGAAAGTAGCATTCAAGGAGGACAGTCAACCACAAAACACAGAAACAAACACGCAAACAGACAAACAAGAAGGCAAAAGCAATAATAAATGCAAACGACATCACAAACACAAAAAGGGTTGACAATAGGGCTACCGCCTTGGAACGGTCAATGGCAAAGTAGGCCACTGGGGGTTTAAACCGGTTCTAGGGTGCATGCTGCGTACATCAGTTTAGATTCAACATTTTCAGCTGGGTCAATGTGTATATCGAACAATGAAGTTTTCTACTAGAATTTTAGCAACAGGTTTCGCTTCCATATTTTTAGTTGTGTAGGCCTCTATGAATTTTTAGAAATAATCTGTTACTACCAGGATGTATCAATTTCCCTGTTCCGTTTATGGTAAAGAACCAAAAATCAAGTGCAATTGTTTTAACATGTTCCCATATTGGGTCCTGAACTAGGGACGCTCTGCCCTTTAATGGCGTATTTTTCGTTTTTGACAAGTATCTCAACGTTTAAGCGATTCTACAACAGTACGTTTCAACCCAGTCCAATAACAAAGGCGAACGTACTTTCTCTAGTGTTTTATCGGTTCCTAAGTGGCCGCTACTAGTTATGTTGTGAGCCGAATGTAAAACCTCGGCTTGAAGGTCTTCTGGATAAACCAGCAATTTAGTATTTAATGTATCCTTTAAAACAGTCCAGTATCGGTGAAGAATGCCATTTTCTATTACCAACTGATCCCATTGTTGTACATATTGTTTAACTCTTGGGCGAAGCGTCTGAACTACTGGCAATGGCGGCTTTTCATTACACTCGGTCTTTAGTCTGATTACTACAGATAGGGTAGCGTCGGCGCTTTGGGGCTTTAGAATTTTATCTTAACTAAAACCTTGTTTGTAAACCGCGTTCACCTGTGACCCAGGATATCGACTTAACGCATCAGCGTTGCCATGCAATCGTCCTACTTTATGTTTGATTTCGAAGTCATAGTTGGAGAGAAATTCCAACCATCTTGCCACTTGACCTTGCGGTTCTTTGAAGTTATATAACCAAGTAAGGGAAGCATGATCATTTCTTACCAGAAATTTCCGACCATACAAAAATGGTTTCAAATGCTTGATGCTTTTGATCAAATCTAAAAGTTATATAGTTTCTTTCAGGAAGAGTTTGAATAACGCTATAGTAAGCAATGACTTTCTCCACGCCCTCAACTTCCTGTGACAACACTGCTCCTGTACATTCATCACTACTATCGCAGTCTAAAATGACTTAGTGAAATCGGGATATGTCAATATTATAGAACTGCACAGCAAGCTCTTCAGCTGATCGCTACCTATTCTTTCTCTAACCAGTGAAATTTTGCGTACTTTTTTATGAGGTCGTTTGGTGGAGAAGCTATTTCAAAAATGTTTCGAACGAAACGGTGGTAATAAGATGCTAATCCTAAGAATTGTTTTGTTTTTTTGACCGATTTAGGTGTAGGCCAGTTTTTAACCTTTTCCAGTTGTTCTGGATCGCAAGAAACACCCTCTTCACTGACAATGTGACCCAGGAAGTTAATTTCCCCCTGAAATAGGTTACACTGTTTGGCTTTGAGCTTCAATTCTGCCTAAATCACCCGAGAGAAAACTTCTGCTAGTCCTTCGACTTGCTCCTCAAAATTAGATGCAAAACTCAGTATATCGTATAAATATATAAACTGTTTTCCAGTGCAAACCAGACAAAACCAATTCCATTAATATCTGAAAAGTACTAGGTAATGAAGACAGACCAAATTGCATAATGTTATATTAGTAAAGGCCGCACTATGCAGTATTAAAGGCAGTCTTCTCTCGATCCTTAGTTTCTACCTCCAACTGATGATGACCTTGACAGAGGCCTAGACTAGAAAATAGAAAAAGATGATGCGCCAGCGAGACTCTCTAAAGATTCGTGTATACGTGCACATTGACAGAGGTCACGACTTGTTGACTGGAGTTTTATTCTAGTTTTTTGAAAGGTGAGAGTAGATTTTCCATAATCTACAATCATGTCAAATTTCCTAAGAAAATCGGCACCTAAAATGGCCGGCTCTGCAACAACTAAAACTAATACTGTTTTTGGCAGTGTCCGTTTTTTAACGGTGTCATAACAATATCAACACTGCCATGGCATGAAATAGTATCCCCATTTACATTTTAAACGCTTCGTAGATGTGGTTTTAATTTTTCATTGAGCCCCAATTGTTCGCAAACTAGCGGGGAGATAATCGAGACTGTCGATCCACTATTTAACAGAAAGTCTAATCTACTCTGGCAAATATATACATGGTTAATTGGGCCCTTTCCTCCCTTGACCGAATATGGGCCTCATATTCAGCGAGTTTCTAACGAAAATCCGAAACATTGCGGTTGCGTTCCGCGTTTGTAAGTGGATTTGTGAGATTTAAGGGTGGAGGTGGGACATGTAGAGGCGGGCCACCATAGAATGGGTATCCAGGGTTATAGGGGCTGGGACCATAATTTGTATCAGGATTTGGATTTGGACCATAACTGGGACCTTCGTTACGTGAATTTGGGCAATTAGGATCTGTGTTATGTGGATTTTGACCACCACGTTGGCCCTTATCCCGGTTACCATATTTGGGGTTAGTATACTGATCCAATTGACGATTTATGTCCGCAATTGTGTTGTCTAGTTGTGCGTACCTATTGTCGGTTTCTTTAACCGTGGCAACCCTACCTCTATTTTCCAACTTGTTTAAAGTATCAGCCTCTAGGGCAAACTGTCTTGCTTCTTCTAGTGATTTTGGGTGCATCCTTCTTACTTGAAGGCGCGTTTTCGCCTTAGATAGTTTACGTTGGACGCCATTTGTAACGACCTTATTTTGTATTAGGCATGCTATGGATGAACAATCTTTAAAGTTTCATGAAGTTTCATATACGGTATACATATATAGAAGACAAGTCAACAATCACCATCCCAGACCACCATACTAGAACCGATTCTAGTATGTGGTCAAATCATCATTGTTGTGAACATACGCTTCCTTTTTCACATAATTCCAGGACGAAGTACCTTTGAATCCGGCAAGAGTTGAATTGTACACAACTAAATCGAAACCATGAGACTTTCTTTCAATGAAGATCATATTCCTTTAATACTGTTGGGAATTAATACAACCCCGAACACATTATTGGTATTATACATTTTACAAACAGACCAACTGGGATCCCGGGGAGCCAAACAACTAGATAAAAAATATGCATATATATATATAAATCCAGAGTATCGAAAGGCGTTCAGCCGAACTTTATATTAATTTGTGAAAGTTAGTCATTCGTTCCCGATAATCCCCATTACCTTTCCGAGATTTTATCAAAATCATCTCCCTTTCTCCAGAAGTCAAGTGAGTATTGGAAGTGTCGTGTAGTACCCTAGAGCCAATTCGCTATCTCCACTTCTGATTAAGTGAATGCAACATTTGCCAACTGTATTTTCCTAAGTAATATTACAATTCGAAAAACTCAAACTGTAGAATAAATGAAGATAGTTCCTCCTATTTACGGTATAAGTTTATGCAAGCGTTTTAATTATTCGTTCCAGTTGAACAAATGATTAAACCCTCGACATATTTAAGCACCGCGTGTGAAAAAATGGCGGATTAGAAATATCAGCGAGCCGAAAAGTTTCCACGAAATGAGTCGTCCTTATTCAGGTTTGCGTAGATATACAAGACTAACATATTTCCTAACGCAGTACCAATAGATAATTAATCAGAAAGACATACTTATGAGTAAGAGTCGCAGATGGGGAGACAAATTACCTGTCCGAAACAGACAGAAAAATCACGTCCGCTCTGCTCAAGTGGTACAGCCGAAAAGAGCGCACATTGGAAATTTTCCACGAAAACAGTCACATGACCGAACAACAATTTAGTTATTCTTACTAAGCTTTATTTCAATAACCACACCTGTAATTACTGTGTTGCTGTCCATGTTAATGAAAGAATAGAACAGAACATGATGTCATAACACTCCACCAAGGTCAGAGGGAGGTAAAACAAAAACCCGAGGTGATCGGTGTCTGTCATTTAATATTTTATCAATATATATTGAAGAAATGGAAAGAAACGATGCAAGGATCGTTACACAACCATACAGCTGCTGTTTTATGTCACCTGAAATCTTATAATATTTGATGGAACTTGCGAACATTTGCCGGGTTTTATGGGTCACGTACTCAAAACGTAGTAGGTCAATATTAATTCGACCGTTATGTCAATGGTTACATTTTATTTTATTTTTAATTTGTAACACATATCATTGAAATCGTCTCAAGATACAGACGTTAGATATGGTCATAGACCACTACTGCATTTTCCATAGACTTACTGGATATTGTTTTCCCGTCTGACATGTAAACAAAACAACAGGCTTTTTTGCTTAACCTGCTGCACAGATGCAATTTAGATATATGTAAAAAGGACTTCTTTTTAGGCGATGACCTATTTGTAAAGCCACTTGCATGTGTCCGAAGGTCATGACCCTACAATTTGAGGGAATCCCAAAACACATGTATAAAAATCACACTATTTTCTTTTTACTCTGCCATATCATAGAACAAAATCATATGAATGAAACCTATGTTAAATAATAATCAGAAATAAATAACAAATTCAAGTAAATATAACTGAATTTCCCACCTAGTCGCTCATCCAATCAATACGAGGCTTATGTATGCATTTGATATGGGACTTTCCATATACTTTTTTTGCCAATCAGACTGTCTTTTGCATTAGGTTACACCGGTACTGTAACCATATAATTATCCTATGTTTTGCTCATCTAGTGTCACACCAAGGAAGTACTTCCGGGTCGTAGGGTGCTAAAATAGTTTCTTGAAAAAATCCAAAGTTTCTAGTTTGCATGTGTTTCTTTTCCAAGATTAGTTTTTATTTCATTGTTAAATCTAACCTGAGATTAAAGTTTCATGATCATTAAGTATTTTACTGTGTTTGTCAGGACTATTTCTTTGGAGAGTATGAGCACAGAGGTTAGGTAGAGATGTGGGTTTTGACAGATGTTTATTTCAAAATACGCATAGTGTAAATGAATGACGCGAACTGTTGAAAAACTGAATCGGTGCTTTATTCCAGATATGGGACTGTTTGCTAGACAAATGTGTATTTAAGCGAACGAATTTTGTGGAACTTGTGACTGATCTCCAAATATAGCCTATATTGCATTTGTGTTCAACGGGCCGATATTAACTTGTTTACAAACCCGTTGTCGGGCATTTGTTGATTTACTTATATACATAGTTTATATTGCTACCATATCATCCCTTATTTGTAGATAGTTTTATCTTAGCGTTTACATTATTTTTAACTTTCATGATTCATCGGTTTTTTGCGCACAATATGACCTATTTATGTGTCGACGTGCCATAAAACACCATTCATTCATTCATTCATTCAATAGACTGGTTTTCACCGCTCTGACACCACCTGTGGTCTATCAAAAACATCTGCCGCAGCGAACGTCATTAATGACATTGGTTTTAAAATAAGCATATATAATCACACAAAACTGTTTCCATAATAATAACATTACCACTACAAACCGTGAGATTTTTTGATGTGGTGAATTAGATAGTATCCCAATTTATATCCGACAATAGCGTTTGCCAATGGCATATCTGTTATCGACAATAGCGTTGAAGTATATCCGGTGCCTGTTTAAAGGGACACATGGCAATTGTATCCAGCGCAAAATTTAGCACCTCGATTTAGAACTACAGTATCGCTTTAACTTTAAACCTGCTTGCATATAATAAAATACCAGCTTGAGATTTCAAATGTCTTCATTATTCTACCAAGTGTTTTAAATCTATAATTGGTGCAATCTAATCAACAGTTACTGATATTAATCTCAATATTTAAGTATCAGATCCATAAATTATATAGTGGGACATGTAGAGATGCGTTCCGAGAAAGATTCCATCAATTCAAATTGGTTCTAATATATTCCATTCTTTTTCTAAAAAATAATTCCAGATTTCGGCGATTTTCGTCTAAAAACGAAGTGTTTTCCCCCAAAACTCACTAAAGCCCCAACGCTGAGATGGCACACATGTCTCATTTTGAAACTTACTGTATGTTCTTTCAGAAAATCATACCCTACATATGGGAGGGTTTCTCCTACTAGCTCGAAGCCTGGGGGTCGGGCGGCGGGGAGGGGGGGGGGGGTGGGGGTCTCCTACTAGCTAACAGTCTATAACATTCAGCTGTACATACGACGTCGCGGGACAATGTTTCGGTATTTTCAGTACGAAGCCGAGCAACTGAAACTGCCTCGTTGATTCCCGTAATCCTGAATTTTAACAGTTACAACAATCGACCGCACTTATTCGGTTGCACAACAATCTGAACAGAAGAGACCAAGCAATGATTCGGCTTTCATAACTAGTGTATAATCATACTTATTTATCTATATGATTATATTGCCGATGTAATTGTCACATGATCACATTCAGACGTCTCATTCACAGACACATAAATGCGATCTTTCGTAACAAATTATTTTGATACAAGTATTATGTTATGTTTCTAAAATGTTATATAAAATAAAGCGGATAACCGTATCGTGTCCTGTAAATGAACCCGTGTTTCATTTTATATTTAAAAGTTGGTAACAAAAGAATACTCTATCAAAAATATATCAACCTGATATCACAAATATCAAATACATAATCTATATTACTGTCAACGTTTTTGCCTTTGGTGGGTATCATTAACTGTCGTATATTATCAGTGCACAAATGAGATCAACGCATAACCGTTAAAGTGACTTGAGACGATCTAGAAGTGTAACTGGTGATAATGCAAGACAAAACGCTCATAATGTGCTTCAGTTCCATATGACGTTCGCATCTAAAAAAAATATGAAAGGAGAAATGCAGAAATCGTCGAAAATGTTAAATACAAAATATATTGCAGTCTCTGTTTGATTAAGACAGTTCATGAACTATAGTGAAAAGTGCTTGCTACCGTTCACGCCCTCTAGCCCCGGGTTGAGCAGAACTCAATAGTAATCATGTCAGTAGTACAGAAATGTAAACCATCCCGAAGATGGTATGCATATGGCGGTGAACATGGAACCTTCAAATCGGTATTTTCACACCATTCCATGACCAGCGGCGTATGGTCCCAGTTTCTAACAAAACGCTTCGCCCTAAACAATGAGCGAAATAAAGAAAATGGAATTGAGTTGGGACCAGAGGTTATGAAGCCTGCGTATCACAAGTAATAGTCAAAAGACTCAATTAAAAAGCAGACAACACACCCTAAGGCTGATTTAACAATACTCGGAACCTTTAAAGGCTGGAGTAGTATTAAACAAATGTGTAGTTAAAGCACAATCCATGCATTTATCATGCAACTAATATTTCTACTATACAAATACAGCTACTGTCTACTAACCTAATATTTTCCGCCCAACTACTGCTGTATTATGCTAGTAGCTGCACGCGCTGTTATTCGATGACTTAAAAAGTCAGGAATCAGCCATTTAAACTACAAATATACACAATATTGTTTATGCTTATCAATTTAGAAATGCAATACATTATCAGAAGAACGTATTTTGCATTTATTATGGATATTAAATATACTTAAACGGCGAAAACTTTTTTGCCAGAGTTACTTCCCCTGACAAACTATTCTCCGTTTGTAGTTAAACGGCTGCAGACGTAAACCGTACATTTTCATTGTTTTTCAGGTAAATTGTTCTATTTAAAACAGTTGCATTATGAAAAAAATACATGGTTAGTAACTTAGAATTTCAGTTGTATTTTGGCTCGTGTCGAAAAGTGATAAATACTGCCAGATGCTCGCTTTTATCAATTTTCTTACACTCGCCAAAATACAGCTGCAATTCTAAATTACTAACCATGTAATGCCTTAAAGCATTATATGAATTGCTATTAATGATGTATGCACCCAAAAATAGCCGAGTCGTCCAGATTTCCCGACCAAACTATTTTAATAATACTAATTTAGGCTAGTGCATACGCACATAAAATACGTAACCGACAAATATTATGCTGGTTTTACTCGTATTTTGATTGACACCCATAGTATTTTTCCAGATGGCCTCCAGTTAGTTTTCTATCACGGAAAAGTGTATCGTGAGAATGCATTGGATTTCTATATTTTCCCCTTGGATTTGGACTGCCCAAAATTCACGGTAGGCGGGAATAAGACCGATACTGACGTCATTGATGACACGAGGGTGGGGATATAGAAGAATAAATGGATGGGGATAGTTAGTATATGTTATTACTCCCACTTTCAGGAACTTAACTAAGATGTCAGTCCTACGGATGAGAAGTAAACTCTACATTTGTATCTAATTCCACTGGGTATTCCAGCCGCACTCACCCTTCGAGTCTTCCCCCGTTGTTTTTGTGGAAGCTATAATAATTCCGTGTCTATGTGCCATTAAATAATAATTCCATTGTTTCGTGTTTGTGAAAGTTACAATAATTCCGTGTTGATGTGCCATTAAATAACAATTCCATTGTTTTATTACTTTTTATGTATAAAACATGTAGTCCTAAGGCGAATATTTTAAAACTACTACTCCATAACCATATTAAATATATGCGTCACGTTTCCAGAAAAAAAGAATGATTTTAAGACAAGTTTTCCCTTTAAAAGGAATTGAATTGAATTGTGGTTTTAAGGCGCACCAACACATGCCAGATTTTGTGGCGCCTAATGGGAATGAACATGCCAGGCTCATCCTCCATGTACATCGAGATAAAATATGGAGAACGGGCGTAGAACCTTCTTACCCTGAACTGCAGAGTTGCTGCAACTTATATTGTAGACACTCCATTTAAGCTGGGGCCACGTTATAGTTTTTCTACCACTGCTGTAATGATATGAGCGAGATACTACCTGAAACAATGCAGGGGTCTTGATGAAGACCTTTAATGAGCATGAACAAAAAATGATAAAATGAAAAAGGAACGGCTTGCCTTGTTAGGTAACTAAAATGAGGAGGTGGGGGAAAAGGGGAATCTCATAACAGGATAGAGTTTGGGGAAAACATATAACAATAAATTTAAAACAGTTAACTGCAAATTAAATCAAATAACAGTTAGTTAACACCCGGAGGTGCAAGCCGATAAGAACTCCACCATAATTACTGGTATCATTGTTAGAATTCTGATAACTTAAACTGTTATCGGTGATAGCATGAACTGTAAAGACGGTTGGTTTGGTTGTATGGTGTTTTACGTCATGTTCAACACATGTAAGGATAGCCAAATTGTTTTACCATGACCTGTTTGGAAGCCAGTATAAGGTTTATTTGTTCGACGTACAAACTTGATATTTTTCCCAACTGACTCTAAGATAGCGATGTGTTAATGCGTGATTTGAAACTAAGCTAAAAATATCAAAGATACAATATATGTGCAAATGTCAACATGTCCATGATCAAATCTAAAACTTCGCATTTCGGAACGCGATATTGAAGACTTAACATTTACTCTACCTGCTCAAATTATACTACGTGCACTTTTATCATTTACTGAAAATCCCACACACTGATATAAATAAAATGCTTCTTGAATGGCACTGGTAAAAGTTCTTACCCATTCAAGAAATGGCAGGAAATCTGCGAACTGTTATCGTGTGAGCAGGCCGTTATCGAGATTGCCGTTTGTACGGTGTGCTCCATGTCACGTAGTATGCACGAATAAGGAAACTAGGTTACCGTATTATAATTCATGTTCTTAAATGCCCCAGTAACCTAGACGTAATATAATGACGTGTATTAAAATACGATTGCACTCTAGTTTATACATTTTAAGGAATATCGTTTACAGTATTGTGTAGCATGGACACACGATTTGTTTTAATGTACTTCTATAATTACATCTCATCTTGTTCAAATTTACGTAATTGTGTTACTGCAGTAACTAATGCATCGTCATCTGACCGCCAAATCTCAACTCTAATTACTATTTAATCATTGAGAATATTGTGGACTATGTGACTAACGCGATCTGTAGGTGTCTCTATGGCCCTAATGTTTTCTGTGGACTTCAGTAATATGTAATTATTTGATTATAAACTAGTAAGAAAGGAAAAAACGATTCTATAGAAACCATGTCATGGTGCAGCAACCAAACGCAATGACGCCGTTAGAACGCAGTGACACCGTTAGAACGCAATGACACCGTTAGAACGCAATGAGAACGCAATGACACCGTTAGAACGCACTGTGCCACACACTGAATCAACTGAGTAAGTTAAATAATTAATAAATAGGGAAGAAAAACACAACAAAAAGACTGGCGAAGACTTGTAAAGGTCAGTCTGCAATACGGCCTACTGGTTTGTTGTGTTATGCCTTTTTCCAGTTTTCAGCGCACAAACTGAAAAGACGGGGTAAATAAAAGTACATCCCATCAAACGGAAATTTCTTACAATAAAGTTTGCGTTTGTTTGTTTGGTGTTTAATGTCATTTTCAGCACATTTTAGGCTATGCATGACGGCCGATATTTTGTGGTGGAGGCAGACCATCCACTTATTCCTGGGGAACCAGTACAGTATACCTCCACCATCCGTATCGTACAAAAAAGTCAACACTCAGATCAATTAGCAAATTATACATTTAAATGCTGTTGTAAAGATATCTAAAAAAACAACACTTACAAACACTTCAGGTTGTATCGAGAATTGTGCTGAGACGTGACCATATCAATAAACTAAACGTTAAAAGGACATACGGCAATCTTGATGTTTTTTTCAAGCATCAATATGTGTGTGTATTTCTAAGGATTATAGTCCCTCCACCTACGACAGGCGTCCTACCTGACGATTATAGGCACAATGTCTGGACTTTTATCTGTGTGTTGTTGTGTGATGTAATGATATGTCTACTTGAAGCAGCGAACTCAATGGTTTCTTTATAGTGCTGCCACACTGGAATACCACGCCGTAGTAGACATAATACCCCCACCCGCCAGTCACATTATTCTGACACTGGTCAATCAGTTGCAGCACTACCCATTATTTGCTCGTCAGGCAAGGGTTACAAGTGACTACTCCATTTTTAAAGTCTTTGGTATGACGCGGTCAGGGGACTCGAACCCACGACCTCCCGAATGCAAGGCAGACGCTATAACCACTACACCACAATGCTTCAATATTAACGTCTCTACTTATTTATCAAGGAACATTTTGACTTTAAACCGGCTTGCATATCATTAAATAAAACTTTGTGTTTTCAATTTTCTATGTTATTTTACCAAATGTTGAAATATATTATTGGTGCAGTATTATCAAAAGTCAGTAATATACAAAAGCAAATTGGTTTATACTATTCTTATAATTATTATTAATGATTGAAATAATGGATGTTATTTAGAAAAACTAACGGGACGCCGCGAGTTATCAAAATATCAAGATTGCCATGTCCCTTTAATTCATTATTTAACATGCATATGAATTAATATTTTCAATTCATCGACACGATCCTTTATATGTGGTTTTTGTTGTGTGTGTTTTTTAACTTTAAAAAATGAAAACCACTTTAAACACGACTGGCTTTCAATGTGATCACTCAGACTTTAATGCATTTTCTATTAATAGTCCAGCTTTGGTAGCAAAAACTTACGAAAACTAAAAACCTATAACGCGTTCAGTCATCAGGGATATAGGAATGCTGAAATAAAACTATTTTTACTACATAAGATATTTATGGTGGCATATTTCTGCCACGAGATAGCTAGATAATTTATCATGTATTTTTCGCGATAATGTTACTTTTTCTCTTTAATTTTCAACAATTTTATCTAACAAAACTTGCTGCGGTACTGCCCACTTCTGTCATCACGTTAGCATATAGTTAACATTTGAAATTTTGTTTTCGTAATAATTCTGACTAATTATCATGAAAATTCAAATGTTACTATCTCGTAAATATTTATAGTTAACTCAGTAACATTATTTATCGCGAAACCAGAACTATCATGATCAGTAGTATCGCGGCATTTAACAAGATAACAGAGATTTTCGTGAAAATTCAATCACTATCTCGAAGAAAGCATGATACGGGTATCGTGATAATCTCTAGAAACCAGAATCATGATGGCAGAAATGGGCATAAGTGTGGCATTTAACATGATAACTTCAAGACTTTGAGATAATTTTATCTTACAAATTTTATAAGATTTTCGCGAAAATTCATTATTATCTCGAAAAATACATGCTACTATTTCGAAATAATCATGATAATTATCTAGCTATCTCGTGGCAGAAATATGCCACCATAGATATTTTATGACACGCGTCATTCAAAGCGTTTAATGTCAAAAACATTCGTTTAATGAGCAGTGTTTTTGGGTGCTCCTTGTCTAATAAGTTATACATTTTTTTTCATTTCAGTGTACAATTTTATAATTATTTTCAAAAAAGGTATACGTAATTACAAGTATCTTTTTTTTTGTTTAAAATATTAATTTGATAAAACGATTGCAAACGAGTAAAAATCTATAGCTTATGATGCATACATAACCGTGTAAAGGTAAAATGGCAAGCGCCAACCTCGCCCTTAGATAACTCAGTTGGTTGAGCTTTGGCACGGTAGATATCTGGGATTCAAATCCAGGTTGGAGCAATATTTATTCACCAGCTGACAGCTCCATGGGACCATCCCGAGAAACAACAGCAGTAGTTCTCCTTCAAAATTAGGGACGAATTTCAATCTTTCAGGGACGAATTTCAATCTGGACGGGTTTTATTTAACTTGGTACAGTTTTATAGTGAAAAGTTGATTACCAACCGAGTACCCTGGATGCTTTGTGGTGTAGGTCTAATTACACTAAATCAACAGGATGTGCTCGCCTGGTGCAGTCGAAAGTAGTTCTGTATTAAAGAGTGCTAAACTTTTTTTCTTTAAAAACTTTTTTTAGTGCAGTTTCCTGTTATTTTTTTGGCTGTGACTGTATTCTGGACATGTTGTTGATATTTGAAAATGCAGCTCATCATGTTTTTGACAGTTTTTGATATAAATTTGAGAAGTGAAGGTAGACAGGGTATGAAATTGCAAGGGGTAAAAATAGTGTTGACCTTTGACCCGGTGTTAGTATACAACTGAAGAAATGTTTCTTAGAAGGTATTAAACCCCCTATTTCCTTGTTAATGTTTGATAGCAGACATGTTTATTTGCATGATAAAGTAAGTTTCCCAGAATTTTAACGAGGTTTGAGTTTTTAACAGGTTGTCAACATTCTAACTTTACTATGGAAGGGCAATGGAGACTCATTTACGCTATTATAACCTCTGCGCTACACGGTTCGCGAGTAGGTCCGGTCTGGTCTCGATTGAGGCACGATGTATTTACCACATGTTACATTCAGGGGCTCCTATGGCTAATCTGTTATACATATTACATTTTAGGATGACTCTTCTATTATTTTCCACACATGATAACTATGATGTATTGGCGACGCCCTTAAAGAAAAATAATGCAGCATTCTTACAATCGCTTTTAATCCTAATAAACAAAATGACCAGTAACGTACTTACCAATTTACAAAAGCCTTAAATGTAAGGTTTATGTTGCGAATACAGATAAAATAAATGTTTTGTACCGAATGACTTACTGAACCTGTTGTTCTATCCAATTGTGTAGAGGAAAATAATTTGATAATTAAAGTTGCCGGTGTCTATGTATAAAATGCACCGGCAGAATTTATACACTAAATTTATTTCATATTCCACTTGAATAACAGTAATTTGTCCTTCAACGCACAAACTCCATTGTTTTTTGTTTTGTTTATTGTGTTGTTTTTTTTAGTATATCCGTGGTCGATCGGTTAACGACATTGCGTTGTAAACGTTCTCGCCTCTCACCGCTGCGGGTTCGAATCCCACTATGAGTTCAATTTGTAAGTGAGAAAGTATGGAGTTTTACGGCTGGTGGGAGGTATACAGTACCGCCCAGGAAAGATGGGGAGATCTGCCTCCACCACAAAAACAATGGACCATCATGTATGGCCTGAAATGTACTAACAATCGCGTTAAACAACATTCAAAGAAACAAATCTATAAATTAGTGTGTGTTTTTGGCCTGTATCACTTTATTTCTAACGTATTTATTCAGTGTTCTGAAACTTCAACATGTATAAAAAAAAAAAAATCATATTTATTTTGGCGTATTCCTTTCATTCTGCCATCTTCCGCCTCTCCTGTGTCCGCTTCTTTTTCCTGCCATACTCTCGTTACATGTTCCAGTCACTTTTATTGTTTCCATTCTATACTAATGTTCATAGTATATATGTTGTGTACCTTCTGTCCTCCCGTTATTTTCTCCCACATTCGTCACTTTTATAGTTTTCATTCAATACTAATATTCATAGTATCTATGTGTTGTGTTGATGCTTATATTTTTACTACATCGAACTAGTCTATGGAAATCACAAGCGTCTAGAGCAGTTCTTCTAGAAACAGTTTGAAGTTTGTCGAGATTCTGGTATCGTTTCTGATTGGCTGATACAGATGCAACTTCTATCGAAGATATACAGAACGGCAGAAAGACACTAAATTAATAAAGAGGGACATTTCATCATTATATTGACGAATTAAATGTGGATGCTCAAAAATATTTTAATTAAAAATAGTAATTACAGAAACGTGTTTCTGCACAAACGTATTTATAATCAAGCGTCGAAGATGATCAAGACTATGGAAATGTTCTCTAAAAAGAGGTAAACAGTATAACTATGTTTATTTTTGCATCTGATATTTGTTAATACCTGTATGTACGGATCTTGCTACGTCTGTTAAAATGATGTATAATATTGTATGATCACATGGGCCTATGGCTTACTGATTATAAAATAAATTGCTTCTCTTCTAATAAAAATCACATTTACCACATTTACTGCATTATAATTGCAGCGTTCTGCTTTCATCTAAAATAATGCTGACTTGACGCTTAATTTCCCATAAATTAATACAAATACAGGTAAAAAAACACATTAAAGCAAATTAACTACAACATTAAACAACACTCGTAATGTTTGCATTGATTTAGTGGTCTAAAAAAGGATTTCAACATATGTTCACAGAAAATGAGTATGCTTGAAAGCGCAATGACACAATTACGTAAAAAAAAAAAAAAGCCTCTAAGGAAAGTTTTTGTCCCTTTAAATGTTCGCTTTGGGGTAAGCTGTCTCGTAATAATATAGTAGGACTGACTTTCTAAACGAGGCGCAACTGCTCGAGATAGTACGCGAAACCATTTGTCTTGGATATTTGATACATTACTATGGTTTAAGACGGACATTAAATATTAATTTGCTATCCTTAGTAGTAAGATAATCTTCATCAGTACCCCAGTATCAGTTAAGATTTAGATATATATTATAAAATGATACTTCATGGGATCAGGGGTTATAAACATGCCGTTTTTGTTTCAAATTGTCAAAAAGATCAAAATCGTTTAATGATGCACTTTTGTTTTATCTATTCTGTAAGTCACATCTAAAATATAGAAACGTTGTCGGCGAAGGGGAGAGTATGACTGTATAACGTTATGTAACTTCTACCGTGTTTTAATTAAACTATTTATTCATCATCCGCACAGTCCCGGTTCGCAATTGTTAAACGAGGAATTTACGGAATATGACATATTAGACAAATGTAAAAGACATATATAGATTCTGCATGATATTAATTTCCACGGCTTCACCACGATATCAACGGTTCCAGGTAACAAGTTTACTATTTTGATTGTTCTAATTCTTTAATAAGTATCTGTGAATATTGGATAATAGAAATAATGTCACCTCCATTTTATTTTTTTTGCTTCTCCAATCTCAAGAGGTCATTTTCGCAATTGAAACAAATAATTGCATACAAATTGTAAATGTTGCGATGATAATAATTGTGTATTCAAGTTTAATTAAATGGACCAGAATTGCTCCGAGAAATAAAATGCATTATCACTAATATTGTTTAACTAAATTGGATTGAAAAAACAAAACGGAGAGCTACGGTCTAGTGGTAGGGCCTTGAACCAAGGATCGAGTTGGTCATGGGTTGGATTCCCAAGTCTAGAGAGCTTTCGTTACAATCGATGTGAAATAAATAAAATTAAACTAAATACAAAATTAACTAAAAGCGATAATGAGGCATGTTGTCAATAAAGTATTGTAGACGTCGACGTCATTTGCCAAGAACGTCCCAACAACGCAAAACAGTTCTGTTAAAGGGACACACGGCAATTTTGAAGTTTGTATCAAGCATTGCAATAAGCATCTCTATTTAATATCCAGTTTCGTTTTGACTTTAAACCTAGCTAAATATAATTTTGGGTTTTCAATTTTTCTTTAATATTCTACCATAGATTGTAATATATTATTGATGTATTGTATTTTTACAGTTAGTAATATGCAAAAACAACTTGCTTTTAACTATATATTCTAAGAATTAATATTAATGATTTGTAAAAAATGTAAATAATGAAGGAATACTAAGAGACGCCACGAGTTTTTTAAAAAAGCAAAATTGCCATGTGTGTTCCTTTAAACTCATACACACATTATTTTATAATGTGATGTGATGTGATGTGATGTGATGTGTGATGTGATGTGATGTGATGTGATGTGATGTATGTGATGTGATGTGATGTGATGCGATGCGATGCGATGCGATGCGATGCGATGCGATGTACTGTAGTGCACTGCACTGCACTGCACTGCACTGCAATGCAATGAAATGCAATGAAATGCAATGCAATGAAATGCAATGAAATGCAATGAAATGCAATGAAATGCAATGAAATGCAATGAAATGCATTTGCAATGCAATGCAATGCAATGTGATGTGATGTAAAGCAATGTACTGTACTGTAATGTAATGTAATGTAATGTA
Organism: Cyrtodaria siliqua; assembly: GCA_037043455.1. NCBI lineage: Eukaryota > Metazoa > Mollusca > Bivalvia > Adapedonta > Hiatellidae > Cyrtodaria > Cyrtodaria siliqua. The sequence goes on along the minus strand of JAWPHD010006270.1, from coordinate 2,312 downwards.
ATGTAATGTAATGTAATGTGATGTACTGTGATGTAATGTACTGTAATGCAATGTAATGCAATGTAATGTAATGTAATGTAATGTAATGTAATGTAATGTAATGTAATGTAATGTAATGTAATGTAATGTAATGTAATGTAATGTGATGTGATGTGATGTACTGCAATGTACTGTACTGTAATGTACTGTACTGTAATGTAATGTAATGTAATGTAATGTAATGTAATGTAATGTAATACAATGTAACGTATTGTAACGTAATGTAACGGTACTGTAATGTAATGTAATGTAATGCTTTGCAATACAATGCAATGCAATGCAATGCAATGCAATGCAATGCAATGTATTGTGATGTACTGTAATGTAATGTACTGCAATGCAATGCAATGCAATGCAATGCAATGCAATGCAATGCAAAGCAATGTAATGTGATGTACTGTAATGTACTGTAATGTACTGTAATGTACTGTAATGCAATGTAATGTAATGTGATGTGATGTGATGTGATGTGATGTGATGTATTGTATTTTTACAGTTAGTAATATGCAAAAACAATTTGCTTTTAACTATATATTCTAAGAATTAATATTTATGATTTGTAAAAAATGTAAATGATGAAGGAAAACTAACGAGACGCCACGAGTTTTTTAAAAAAGCAAAATTGCCATGTGTGTTCCTTTAAACTCATACACACATTATTTTATAATGTAATGTGATGTGATGTAATGTGATGTGATGTGATGTGATGTGATGTGATGTGATGTGATGTACTGCACTGCACTGCACTGCACTGCACTGCAATGTAATGTAATGTAATGTAATGTAATGTAATGTAATGTAATGTAATGTAATGTAATGTAATACAATGTAACGTAATGTAACGTAATGTAATGCAATGTAATGTAATGTAATGTGATGTAATGTGATGCGATGCGATGCGATGCGATGCAGTGAAATGCGATGCGATGCGATGCGATGTAATTTATGTAATGTAATGTAATGTTATGAAAGGCGTTTGCATATAACACGTCTACCATCTCGTAGAGGATTTCCTTACAATCGAACCTAGCAGTTAAAGGACACCCGCAAATCTTGAAATATGTATCGAGCATTAAAATCAGCACCTCGATTTATTAAAGAAGTAATATTTTCACTCTAAACCTGCATGCATATTATTAAATAAATGGTAATATTCTGTGGACTTTTACTTTGTTACTCTATCATATATTAAGTATTGTATTGATGAACTATAATCAATAATTAGTAATTTGCATAAACAGTTTGCTTCAAATCAATAATTATTAATAATGATTTGTAAATTAAGCAGGTTATGTAATTACTTATTGTTTGGGGCGCTTGTTTCAGCCAAAACATTTTTTTACTTTTCAGACAAAATGCATCGAGTAACTCCATATCGGTGAAACATTCATTAAAAATATCTTACTTTTCAAAATCGGTTGAGAAATATTTCATGATGCGCTAAGCTGTTTTTGATAGGGCATTTTCAATGCAAAATTTTGCTGCCTGAAAATTTAGATTCTTAACTAAAGTCGTTTGAAATTTCTTAATATTCTGCTTTCCTACCAACATGGCATTTCATTTGGGCTGTAAAATATTTATTTCTCAACCTACTTTCAAAAAAAGGTATTTTTATTTACCACTAAACATACCAGTTCTAATGATATATGTATGTAGTATTTAAATTGCTCAAGCTACTGCGGAAAAACCTTTGGCTGAAACAATAATTGAATGTTATTTAACGGCCCATCTACACAGTATAGGTTATTTAGAGCCGCCCAGAGAGAGGGGAAGGATACATAGGAATGCGGGAACCGTACTAATATTATCGAATAGATTCCTATGGTTCTTTAACGTGCTCGGAGGATAGACCGATACACGGGACCGCCCGGTTTACGTCCGCATCCGACGGACGAGGCTAAGGGAAAGTGTCTTGCCCAAGAACAGACCGACGAAACTCAGTGGCATCACGGAGGATTGAACACGGGGCCTCCGCTGCGCTACCGACTGCGCCACGCCAGCCCTCTGAAACAAGCGCACGGAATAATAATAAGGAGACGCCATCAGTTTTAACAAAATCAAAATTGTATTGTGTCACTTTAAATGTCCTCTATAAATACTACATGAGTAGTATAACGTTATTCGATCAATCAAAAAAGAGAAAATAGTATTGGAGAAATAACATAAAGGGACACATGGCATTCTTGAGATTTTTAAAATCTCACGGCGACCCGATAGTTTGTCTACATAACTTGCATTTGTTCAATCATTAATATTCATTATAAAACAATTAC